>JAAVTS010000767.1:14557-34488 GCA_022845575.1 Baylisascaris ailuri | reverse complement strand
GAAGAATATTAAGGGAGCTAGTTTCTTTGGATGCGTCACTACTCTCTTGACGAACCTTTCTTGTTTTGTCAATCCTTGCATAAAACCATTGTTATTTGCTATTCTGAAGATATTTGTATCACTTGCAGGCTTTCTTACCTCTGCTGAAAATGGCTTCGAAAGAATGCATCTCGGACGAGTGGGGTGTTCATCGTGCAGCTATAATCAATATTAGTAGTGGATTGGGTTCAATTGAGAACAATAATACTGGCTCCAAAATGGTCAAAAGTATTCCATATAGATTATCCAAGGTTCATCTTTCAAAGAAGCTTCATTTCAATTCTTTTTGCTGATTTATGAAAAGGTCAATGAAACAGATTCATATGACCTCCAATTTCCAACTTGTTTAGGAGACTTGATAAAGCATCGATTCACTTATGATTTCTAGAATTTTCGTTGATATCCATTTGAATATTTTGCGAAAATCCCTTCTATAGGAGCGTTCTTATTCTCATGATAGTAAAAGAAGTTGTTGTTATTGTGTACTATACAGAATATTGAGGCAACTAATACATCACTATATCTTGTGATGGAGTATGAATGGAGTGAATGTTTTCTTAGAATGAAAAATTCGAACGTTTCTGCAGGTATTTTCTTTACTCCAAATTTTTACACTTCTTGATATTATTCTCATCAATTTGTTGTGGTTTTCGAGTTTAGCTGTGTGAAGGAGTTTGTTTTCAGGCTGCCCTAAATCAGCTTACAAAGACTCTTTCGATCGACCTTGCGGAGGATTCAATTTTGGTAGTATCCATTTGTCCAGGTTGGGTAAAGACGGATATGGGTGGACCGGAAGCTTCACATACAGTGAGTCATTTATTTTCTAAATGCAATCATTTTTTATAGCTTTTTCAATTCGCAGCACTACAGCTGTTCCATTAAGTCGGTGCTGTATGACGCATAGCCTACAACATCGACTTTACAAGGCATTGCATACTTCGCAAGTATGTCGTGAGGCTAAAGAAACTGCTAAGTTTCAAGTATTCATGATTATAGGTTTTCAATGCACATATTTATTGATAACCTTAAGAATTTTCATTTATATTGCTCCTGGAATGTAGAGAATCGCTTTTGAGTTATATTGCTCTGTTAATCTTGAGAAAAGTAACTTTCAGGTAGAGGAATCCACAAAAACTCAGCTTCAAACGGCGCTTTCACTTCGAAAGGAACACTCAGGATTGTTTCTGGCGTACGATGGCACCAAAACTGCCTATTAATGCCACTCTGCATAGACGACAACCTAAGCAACTGATTGCAGTTGTAAAACACCGCAACTAACGTATCGGTTCGACTGTTGTTCCCATCTATACAGCGTCGCATAATATCGCTTTCATGGAAGATCGCTTAATTAGTGTATCTTTCACTTGATTCGTTTTTATTTTAGTGCTCCTTTGTTGAAACATATAAATATCTTCGAAATGTTTCAAAGGCAACGATGTAGTCGGATCCGTTTTCATGCCCCATAGCAAATTTTATAGCAAAAATGGATTACGATTCGTATGTTTTCCGTCTGTCTATCGAGTAGCTTCAACTAAGAACCACACTGAACCTAGAGTTACAGAATTTGATAGGTTCAGCAAGCACCGTAGATTCAGCATCTGTACTATGTTCCACTCTGATTTATCGAGCTCGAAAAGAGGTATCATATCCATATTTGCAAGTGGAAAGAATCTATATACATTTTGTCACCCTCAATTTATCATTAAATGGTCAAAGAGCAACAAATATTTTATAAAAGAATTGGTGGAGGAAGTGGGATTTGATGGATCATTGGGAATATGAAGGCATCACCTTGCAAATTTTTCTTATTGTTGGCGACTAGTTGTTCAGATGAGGAGAACACTAAGACATATATCGTATCACCTTCCTGCCATACCTCCCTGCTTGTTTTAAACGATGAGTGTCCTGTGATTTTTTTGAGATGTGGTAATTTTTTAGAGGGGTGTGAGTGTTGAGATGCACAAAACCTTCCATAGGTCTGGTGCCATCGGCCTAATTGTCAAGTTGTTGGAGGAGGGGGGGGGGGGGGGGGGGGTTGGAGGAAGGCGAAGATCTCGTGACTCTCGCTCTTTAATTGCAAGAACATTCAAAAATTTTCCTATTGCAACACATCGGAAGCATTTTATCTATTTAAATTATTCACTTTAGCAGAAGCACCTAAAATTTATGTGAGCGACAGAATGTAGAACACAAGGAAGGAGGTATTACAGATCATTGCACAAGGTTTCAACTTTTTGAGGTGGTTGGAAAGGTTCTTGACCCTAGAGGGACAAGATATTCACAATTAGAATGATCTCCATTCTAGTGGAGGAAGTTCTATGCATGGAACCCCAAGAACAAGTTCCTATTCCACTTGGGTTTCTACTCAAGAGTGACTAACTTCCAAGCAAATATGTGAATAAATCTTAACAGTCCTAATGAGCTGTTATCTTTTATCACCTTCAAAAATCTATTCACTTGCCTAGGAAATAGTTTTCGAGTTTGTTATAGATTAGTGGGAATTTTTCTGAACTGAGTTACGTTGAGACGATCATCGTTCTGCGTGAAATGTTGCATCGGTGACTACTCCATAGTGCGTAAATCTTTTTCTGAGCATTTTGAAACAGTTCATTGTGCTTAGTGGAAATTGCCCATTGTCATTTCTAACAAATTACCCAACTATTTCCTATATCAAATTTTATTATGCATTGGAACGACCACTTTTCGATTGCAACTTTCAGCTATTGAACTTATACCAAGCGCATATCAACTAAACCATCAGTGTCAGCAGTCAATTACAACGAAAAAGATATTCCATATCCTCGATAAAAAACAGTCAGTGAAATGTGAAAATTAGAGAGACAATCGACACAATCCGTCCCACGATTAGTGTTGGGTATGGCACCAAAAAGCCAACCCAAGATATCTCCTTGCGATCTAACATTGCAGTGATCTTATTAACTCGTATAGTCGATTCTCGTTTTGTTGTTCTTCACATGATGCCATTCGTCGACTTATGTGCTCTTGTGCCTCCTCAGGCGATATCTGGGGCCTATATAAGTTGGGCTTCGGCCCGTTTGTATTTCCTTGGTTCTACTCTTGTTTGGGAACCTCTGTGCTACCCAATAAACTACTTCTGTTATCTCGCTTATGCTCTTGCATACTGGCGTCTACGTACGATTATCGGCTCCTACCCTTTGCCAACATTGGTATTCTTCAACGTTGCCATCGCCAGTTGAACAATGCCTTTCCCCCATCGGTTTTTTTAATGGCTTAATAGCTTAAATGTTAATGTTTTCACGCAGACTGTGTTGGTTTTAAGCGCGTACGTTCTCACTGCGTCTAAAAAATATGCACGAATTGTTAGCACCAAATTGTTAGCACCAAATACACCAAAAATTTCTGTTACAGCTAGTTCCTAGAGTATATCATCAATGATCTGCTACAGCAAAAATATTGCAATTTCCATCCAATTTTTTCATTTCACCATTAAGTGTGCTCAGAAGAGGTATTACTTTGCACTTTTTAATTTACATATATATTTAGGTGGCTACTTCTTGATCTGGAGCAATTCACAAGGATGGAAAGTTTTCGTATGCTTTATGAATATTTACGAAGGCGAATTAGTGACATCAAGTTTATATGGTGTGTCTGCCCATTTGTCGGATAGTTTCGGCCCGTGAACGACAAACTTTGCGGTGACCGCTGGCGACGGATAAACTCAGCGTCTTAGGACGATCTCACATCCTGATTTTCGCTCTAACTGATCACCTCAATGACCCACTAACGATGGAAGATGCCATATAACTTCGACTCAGATTTGCTTTATATACGTTCGCCCGGCACAGGAAATCCAAAACACTTGAAAACACTCGAGGTTAAAGCTCTGTGCCTTCATTTTTCAATGCTCTGAAATCGGCTCTTTCTGCATGTTGAGTTTCAAAAGCGCGTCAATCTGCGACTTGGTTGATCTGCCGAAATTCCTACCTTTAATGTTATGGGCACAACGTGTCCGTATAGCTATCCGAAATGGTGGACTTGCCGACCGCACTTGATTACATGGATATAACTGCAGTGGTTTTTGAATGAAACAACAGAATGCAAGTAAGTAACGAATTTGAACACCGCGTATAAACTGATAGAAGTGATATGATAGTTGTGATTCTAGAGATAACATGATAATGGCATGGCTATTTTGGCCCCTAACCTTTGAATTCCTTTGAAAGGTATTCGATGCCAAGCAAAATCACCTGCAAAAATAGATGTGGCCTGGAAAAATTCACGTCTCTGGATCGCCTTGTATTTACAAGATGTACAGCACACGAGACCGTGAAATCTTTGATGTTTTGTTGCTAAATTCGAATTGGGGTTACTCGTTTTATGGGAAGATTTGCAAACATAGCTGTGATTGTGGATTTGTTTTGTGAGTTTACATAGCAAATGTGCCGTTACATCGAACTGAAGAACTGTTCACTGTGGATGCGAAAATGCCCATGACCTGTTGAACGAACGACGCTTTTAGAGGGGATAAGAAGATCGCAGTAATTTAAGAGACTGAAATGTTCGTTAAACGAAAATTAACTGAGAAACTAGAAGGAAGGGACGGGAGGTAAGTACCACCACAGTAATGCAGAAGGTACGCTTTCCGCTCGAGGCAACTCTTATCTGATATTATGTAGCAGATGGCCGCGATAAAAAAATTTTATCTCTAAAGTGGACATATCCAGTGGCATTCATTTAAGAAAGAAATTTGCAAATCAATTTGATTGCGTGAGTGGCCACAATTGGATTCTTGGAAAATAGTGTCTCTGTAACGTGTGATGATGACTACGACTTTTTTCTGACTGCTACTCTTACTATTTTTGGGCGCAATAAGCCTATTAGGATTTACTGTAACACTCGGTAATATACTGCACTCGCTCGACAGTGAGGGGCCTCTTGTGGTCGTTTGGCGGAATAATTTTAATGATTCATGTGCATCACGTCAGCGAATGGTTTAATTTTAACGCTGCAACTTCCGTTTCCATGTGCTACATTTTGACCATAGCCGCACTTTTTGGGTGTTGCAGATACACTTTCCTGCTTATATCTTCAATATTGGTACTAGTAATGTCCTAATTTTGCACTCTCATTGATTTCGTTGAGAATAAAAACATTTTCTATACAGAAATTTGGCTATTAAGCGTAAATTCAACTAGATTTTCAGAAATAATTGTTTTCTTCAAAACAATACGGAACCACAAAGACCCATCGTAAAAGCACTCAGCCAGGTAAATATGCGCCCTGCGTTTCCGAGATGACTTATGATGATCTCAAGCGGATAATGATGAGAAATTGCTGTTAAGGGAGCAACGTCATTGAATGAATATTTATTTGAGTCGTTAATAGCATTTGCCCTAATAGAATCGCAGCTGATCCATCACTAGGTGTTGGTTGGGATGTTTACATTGCTCGCTTCATCTATATCTCATTTGTTGTTGTTTGTTGAACGATGTTGAACATGTATATGTATACTGCAAACATCAATGAACTTCGATTAATGTTTAAACGTTTGCAAAGCGAAGCAAAGCTCTTTACAAGTGATTGGATGTAATTCGCCGGAACGTTATCGTAATGAAGACATGAGAGCGAGATTGACGTATTTATGCAACCGTGACGAGTCTTGGTAGCAATTAGGGCATATTGGAACCGTGCATGACACCGGAACGTCGAAATCATTCTAGGTATATTTACTATTATCAACTGCCAATTTGGACTAAGTTTGAGGGAAATTTATGCAAATTTAGGTTCAATTCAGAATAGGCTACTTCTCGTGAAGCGAATGTGGATTTTAAAAAAAAATCTTTTATGACAACCATAGTAAGCTTCGAAGTTTTAGTTTTATTATTTCAACGCTTCTGTGTTATGCACTAGGTTGGTGGTTGAACAGTAGTAAGCAATACAGTGCACATGAATGAGCGAGCAAAGGAGTTTTGCTGCAACGGAGCGTTAAGCTAATTAATTAATGAATGAACTCAAAGTCCATCTCGTCGGGACTCTTCTTGTCACCGGAACTCTCGTAGAAATAGCCATGCGTTTTGCCGTTGCGTGTTTCCATCACAACGTGTGTCTCCCGATGGTATTCGGAATGCGATGATCCTTTAGTGCCACCCACCTTAGAAATAGCCGATCCGTCGATCTGCTCGCTTTGTGTGGATTCTTTGCCGGCATCCGAATGACTTACACCAAGAGATCCTTCATCGCTCACGAGACCCGAAACGATAGGTACATGCTCAGGTGAGAGGCCAGCAATTATTTCCTTCGATGATTCGACTGGCGATTGGAAATCGGCTTCCTTCGACGGCACATCGTCTGCGACAGGCTCCACTGTGTCACGAACCATATCTGAAGCCGTTCCCTCTAACTTGTTGAAGGTTTCCTCGGTTATGTTTTCTTCTGAGGGATGTTCAGGTTCGTGCGCACTCAACGGCTCCTCCTGTGCGGTGTTCACCTTTGTCTTCTTCGAGGAGAACAGACTTTGTACAGAGTCGGGTAGCGCTGATGTTATGAAACTGGATAGGCCATGCGATTTTTTCTCGTTTGCTACAGGCTCGGTCGTGCTTGCCTCTTCATGTTGCGTGACGTCATAGCCTTCGGGTGCTGCGTCAGTCAGGCGTGAACTCAGAGCAGTGGTCGTTTCTGAAAACTCCTCCACTATCTCGTCATGTTTCTTTTCGGGCTCGTGCTGCTCGTGTTCTGCTACGGGTGCCGCTGCATCTTCAGAGCTTTTAAGTTCATGCTCGGGCTGCAATCGTTCCACTTGCTCTGCCTCTTGTGACTCTTCGTTCGCAGCAGAAGACCCGAAAAGAGTAGCGTGAGTTGCTGATGGAGTTTCTTGTTTTTCTTCGTCAGGCTTCTCAGAAGTTCTTTCCAACTCAACTTGCGTCAGGCCCGCTGAGATCTTTTGGACAGCCACTTCGAGTTCATGACTGTCATCTTTCACACCCTCAACATGATCGCTGACCTCTCCATCAACTGAAGCTTTCGGTTCTCCATCAGCCGAATCTTCCGGCTCAATATCTTTCTTTTCTTCTGGTTTCTCATCAAAAGTTTCGCGTACATCCTGGAATTCGTCATGTGCTTCCGCAGACAAATCACTGGGCATTTGTTCATCGCTGGTCTTATTTTCAGTACGTGAATATTCGTCGACCACCGATGCTACAGGAGTCTTTGTTTCGTCGATGATTTCCGTAGCTGACTGCTGCATAATATCTTCCGCACCTGGTTGATTCTCGGTGATTTTTATTATGTCTTCTTTTAATGGAGATTGAATGAGCTGTGATTCGGCGGTTATTTCGTTGACTGCTCCTTCAGGTTCAGGTCGTGATTCCTCACTTGCGACGGCAGAAATAATTGGCTCATTTTCTGAACTTACTCCAGAGATAACATTGCTGGTCACTTCCTTGATCGATGTTTCTACACCATCCGCATGAGGCAGTTCTGTATCAACTTGCACTTCATCTGACTCATGCGCTGGCGAAGCTTCAGTGACTCCTTCTACCCTCATGACAGATGTTTCTTCAACCATACCTCGGTCTTCAGAAGCAGATGCTTTCTCGATCTGGCTGAGCTGCTTTTCTGCTACTGCTGAAGGTTTCTCGGCAGACAAAGCTTCTTCTTCAGTGAGTATATATTTCTCCTCAATTCCGTCTGGGACCCTGTCGTCTTCTTTTTCGATTGCTTGTTCGGCACTGACTTCGTCAGGCTCCTTTATAATTTCTGTTGCTGATTTTGGCAATTCATCGTGAACTTTTTCTTCTGCCGTAGATTCTTCTACAATTTCTTCTTCGTTGCGTTCGGATTTTAAGAACACCAGGTAGCTTACCGGAACCACATTTTCATATGAATCCGGTTTATTGTCCCAGTCAATATCATCATGTGCTTCAGTGGCTGTTTCGGCTGTTTCGGGTACAGTGGAAGTTGGTTCTTCGACGGCTTCATGCAACTCTTCGTGCGCAACTTCTTCGGTTGATTTTTGAGCTCCGTCTCCTTCTTCAGTAACCTCGCTGGCAGGCTGCTCGATCTTTCCGTGGTCTTCAGTAACCTCACTAGCAGGCCCCTCGGTCTTTTCACGGTCTTCAGTAACCTCACTAACAGGCTCCTCGACCTTTTCTTGGTCTTCAGTAACCTCACTAGCAGGGTTGTCGATCTTTTCGTGGTCTTCAGTAACCTCACTAACAGGCTCCTCGACCTTTTCGTGGTCTTCAGTAACCTCACTAGCAGGCTTCTCGATCTTTTCATGGTCTTCAGTAGCTTCACTAACAGGCTCCTCGATCTTTTCGTGATCTTCAGTAACCTCACTAGCAGGCTTCTCGATTTTTTCGTGGTCTTTCCCATGGAAATTTTCATGTTCCTCTGGAACTGAGGGTTCAGCAGCATCTTGTTCAGACTCATGACTTTCTCGTTCCTTCGCGAGATCGGTGACAGACTCCTGCACTTTCTCGACTTCTTTTTCAGGGGCCGCTTCATGTTCCTGCGAAGTCTGCGCCTCAACGGTATCATGTTCACCTTCACGTGTTTCCTCTTTGTGGATAACATCTGTGATAGACTCTTGCAAGTCTTCAACACCCTCTTTTTCATGAGCTATATCGTGTTCTTCTGGAGCCGTCGCTTCAACGACATGTTCAGATTTACGGCATTCTTCTTCCCGGACAAGATCAGTAACAGGCTCTTGCAACGTTTTCGGTTCTTCTTCAGGAGCAACTTTATGCTCATCTGAAATCGGCGCTTCAACAACACCGTGTTCAGCCCTATCTGCTTCTTCATGGACAACATCAGCAGTAAGAGGCTCATCCACCTTCGCGGTAATAACCTCATGTCCCTCTGAAGGTCGTTCAATGGCAGCTTGCTCAGCTTCAGGCGCACTTTCAACGGGCACTGGTTTCTGCTGTTCGGGTGCTGCTGGTGTTTCTGCGATCTCTCTTTCTCCTTCATGGTCCTTTTCATCTTTTGTTTCCTCTTCCTGAGGCTTACCTGATGAAATAAGAAGGGAGTAGTCATGTGGTGGCTCGGCGTATACATGTTCCGTTCTTACAAACTTTTCAATGGTTTCTTCGATAATCTCAATGCCCTCATGTTCGTCGCCACTTGACTTTCTTACAACCTTATGAACAGTGTCTTCAATGAGGTTCTCATGCAAATCGGCAGAGGCACCTCTGTTGTCGAGCTGCTTCTTCACGACGCGATGTGTATGTTCTTCTGTCATTTCATTTTGCTCTTCTCCTGGCTCCTTGCTTGCCTCTACGTCCAGCGTGATATCTTCGACTGGTTGCTCGTTCGCGGTTGTGGCAAACTCATTCACTTTCGATTCAACGATTTCTTCCGAACACAGAACCATCTTGGGGTATCCGATGACAGGTTCGGTGTGGTCTGCATGTGCAGCGGTCTTCCGTTCTTCATGTTTTGCCAGGTCTTTCTTGAACTGTTCCACCTGTTCTGGATTGGAAGCATCTATTACGGGAAGGAACCAACCGTGTTGCCAGAGCTGGATTCCAGCGATTTGCTGCCTGCAAAAAATGTTCTTTATGAACGAAGTCTGAATGTTTATTTCCACTTGGCAACTGTCGTGCTCTATTAAATTGCAAATTAAACGAACAACTAAAATCTCTCTTCCAGTTCGTGACAGCAAGATCACCTAAGAGTCCCTAAAGATGCTGACGATGCTAACTCAGCAGGCAGTTAGCCGGATTGTTTACTGAGTTCAGCTATACCGTCTGCTACATATATTAGATCTGCTTACGAGGTACAGTTCGAAATAAGTGCCCCATAAAGCTGATGACCAGGAAATGTAACGGGAACTGACACTTTGCTGTTTAACTACCAAATTCGAAAGTCCCAGTGTCGGATCATGACTGAAGACAAAAAGCCGGATATTTTCCAGAAATCCTATCACCAGAAACCAGTGGCGGCAATTCAAGCACGTGAGGTTGTCCAAAAGAAGGGAGGTTCAGGCACAAACCTATGTTTCGCAACTGCGCAATTTTGAAGGTCCAGTGCTCTGGAAGCTGATTAAATTGCGGAACTCCGCATAACCTTTATGCTCCGCAACTGGATTGGATAGCTATCCTACACATTCGCTATCCTATACTGATCAATTCAGTGCACATTTTCAGGGTGGTCTAAGCTTAGTGAACAGAAAAGTAAAATATCGAGGTTCTGTTGCCTCAATCCTACAGCCTTGATCTCTTACAATAAAATTTTCAGCTTTTCTGTCACTGGTCCTCTTCGTGTAAGGATAGCGCTTCAAGCCAATGAAGGATCTTGAGAATGGGGCCTCTGATTTCGTGGAGTCCAAAGCAGCGATGTCGTTTGGCCGGAGAATCCAACGATTGGCAGGAGGCGATTGCTAGTACCAGGAACGAATACATATAACGTGCCCAAGAAATTGTGAATCACCTTGTATTGGTTAGACTCTAGCGCATTTCTCTCAAATATTTGTGAAATTTTGAAGCAACGAGAAACTGGAATGATCATAACTGCCCCTCAACTGGTTCGGCACGTTAGATTTCCGTATACGAATAGATCTGTATGTAAAGGAAACAATCCAAAATTTCTAATTTTTTTCGTCCAAATCTTTCAATCCCATTTAACGATGTGCCCCTGAAAGGAAAAGATGTAACGTATTTTGCCATTCGCTTTCACTCTTAATAACAAAACTGTTGCTGTACTCTACTCAAAAGGGGAGCATGAAATTTTCAAAGACCATACTTTGGAGGATCGCATCCGAATTCGGTTGCTGACCAGTAAATTTGGGAATTCATGATCAAATTTCTACTACTGATCCCTGAGTAGGAATATTCATTATTGATCGACCAACAAAAATTATCGGCCACGCTTTTGCCTGCGACGAAAGGTCAAACATTTTGTGGCAAAAATGGGCGCACACTTACGATGTGACAATATCAAGTGGATCGATGAGTGACTTCACGGCTCCCTTCGCTTCACCGTTCAAGAGTTTATTTGGCAAGCCTGAAGGAAAAGCTCAGCTGTTTTTATGAAGCAACCTTTAACAGCAAACTTGAGGGTAAGCTCTGCTAGTAGGCAAATGAATATATTTCGCCGCACCGCGAGTTCACTCAAAACTGGACATAGGTTGTAAGTGGTGAAATACAATTAATTTACTGATTTGAAAAAAAGAATATTTATACCTCCAACGCGTGTAAATGGTGCGCTGAACTTGATGCTAAACTCAATAGCAACCTTAACGATGTAGACATTTTCACGTATCAAAAAATTAAACCTGGTTCTGCTGCAACAGGTCTAGCCAACGAGACGCCCATGGCCCAGCCACTGCGGATCGCCTCGCACATATCGGCTAACGTCACGAAACCGCCATTCATATAAAGCTTTGTCCGCGTCAAATTTCGTTTAATCTTCAATGGGATTAAACATCAATTGTCGTCAAATTTAATTTTCTGCTCAGTATGCGTTCCACTCTTTCGGATGGCACTGAGATGTGAAATTATTGCAAGCAAATATTTCTTCAGACGCACTACTTGAAAGTGCATTTCTCAAGGTTGCAATTACCTTTTCAGAAAATAAATCCTCTCGTTTAATAATCCTCAAGGCAGCCCGCCAAAAATGATTGCTGTCTTGCCCTTCTCCTCCCTTCCCTCCTCCACGCAAACATTTCCAAAGCATCTAAACTTTGCGAACTGTCCCAAGGTTGCATAGTGTTTCTGATGATTGGAATATCGTAAAGTAACAATTCCGATTTCAAAGTTTATCGTTTTTCACTCCAATGCATAAAATAAGACAATAAGAACAACGTCAAAAATACATTACTTCTCTATCTGATCCCTTTCGAGATTGCAGCATCTCAAATTGGAACGCAACCTGAGAGGTAACTGTGTCAGTAATCGCGAACACACCAACAAACGCCGCTGAGCAAACACCGAGCAAAGTTGTGCATTAATATCTAATGTAAGTGCAAAAACTCAAACTCGACTTGCCTACGGTTGGAGTTGCTAGCATACAAACATATTTTAGGATTCACCATATTTTGCACATCATAATCAGTCACGTTTGCGATTTGTCTTTCAATCAGCATTATTTTCACTGTTTTATACCTTGTCCCAATCCTATACCTTCTCACTACCTCATTCCATCTACTATTCATCAAACTTGTTCTGGCTATTTGATTTAGCCTACCCTATATGAGGCACACCTCAAGTTGCATGTATTATGATTTTTCGTTCATTAAACATTCTGTTTAGAGGTTGAGTGTTATTTTTTCACAGTTTTTCACATTTTTTTTTTCACAGTGCAAAAAAAGAGGGAAAAGTATGTAGATTTTCAGCTAACGGTAGATTTTGAAAACAATTCTCAAATATCGTAGACATCTAAAGTTTTGCGTATTTTGTGTTATTGCTTTGATGGCAATGCTATGCGACATTGTTGAAATTTGCACCGTGCCAGCAATAAGTGTTTAAAGTGAAATACATTGCGCATTGACAGTCATTTATTACAAATCGAAACTCGTATTTCTCAGCTAAATGCACCACTGATATACGCTTAATGCTTGCTGCATCATTCAATGCCAACTTCATATCACAACGTTTTCCAACTTGTTCAATCAAAATGCAAAATTCCAACATTACTTACGCAATGTAAGAAAAAAAAAAAAAGAAGAATATGGCCAATGAATTTGATAATATCGGATTTATTAGTAAAAAAAGTGGAAAGATGTGATGAAAATGTTGTTAAACGTGATGCGTTCAATATTGAAATTGTTAAACAATGTCCGATTTAAAAAAAAAAAAAAAGAAAAAAGAAGAAGTAATTCCTTCAGGATTTCAAACCAAAGGAAAGAAAGCATAATGATTTTTTGATTAAGAAATTTTGAGAATAATATCGTAATCAGTTAGCGTTTTGATCACTTCCACCTAACACTTTGATAAATTTTTTCTTTAATTTTCTCTGACACATCATAATCAATCAATTTTGATCGATAATTTGCACTAAACGACGTATTTTTATGAATAAATGAGTGCACTTACGGCTGGAACAACGGCTTGGTAGAATTGCTCTTGTTTGTTGCTGATTTGCTCGCCTTCCTTTAGCTCTTTCAATAAGTAATAATGACCACCAGTAACTGTTATGTAATCGAAACCCGTTTTCTACAAATGAAATCTCTTCGTATCGCTCTATATTGAATTGGATACTTTTAATTTCAACTGCTCGATTGCTGAACGCCAAAGTTCTTTTTTTATTCATTGACTAATGAAGGAGATTATTTTGCAAAGCAATCCACCCCCTTTCACATGACATTAAAAAAATTCGGCATCGCATTATCATAATACCGCTGTACTTTTCAAACACATACAACATTCGACTAATAAAACTGTGACAAATTTAGAACAAAGTTGGAAAAATGGATGATCGCTCACCTTATTAGTCTTATTCTAATAAAAACAAATGTTCAATAACGATTATATGACACTTTTTGAAAAATAAAAAATGCTCCATTAGTTTCATTCAACTGTTCAGTTTTATTCTCCTTATTCTACAATCACTATTATTACTTCGCATCTGTAATACTTTCCTCGACGCCATTTTCCAATGGCACAAAAAAAGCTTTCGAAGCTCGTAGAGTTAAGCAATGCCAGCAGAAAGAAAAAAAGAACTTCAGAAATGTGTAAAACATAGAAAAAAGTATTATTTAAGCGAAACATTTGTTGCGTTGGAAAACAACTGAGGTTTAATTTACAGAAAACAAAGCGAAACGAAAACTTAATATGCCATATACCTCAACACTGCGGATGAATGTAGCGAACTCGTCTTCATTATAATCTGGTTCAAAGTTGCCCGAAAAGAGTTTCAAACCGATGGCAAAATTATTTGGCCGGCGAACCCTCATCCTTCAAATTAACGTCAGTGTTCAAATTTGAGCTTTTATTAATACCAATGCACATTTTGGCATCAGCACAGATGCGTATATTTTAGAAATGGATGCGTATTTTTGATATGAGTCCATAACTCGGTTTTTTCATACCAATTTAACCTAATTCCCTATTTGTTTCCGCCTATAGTTGTCTATTTGGCAGTGTTGCCAATTATAGTTTTGGTTTTTCATCTCTTCTTAAAAAGTTGTAAAGCTGCACAATCGCTGTTGTGGAATGGAACAAAAAGCACTGACTGAAAAAAATGAACTCTTTTGTTTAAATTGAGGGTTCTATTGAAAGAGACATTTCCTGTTCATTGCTCTCGTTAGATTACCGTTATATTTCCAGTGGGTACTGTTTAGTCAAGTGGGTAGGTCACAACAGCACCCATCATACCAATATATTCTCCATTTGTTCTTAATCAATGAATATCTCATTCGCAAATCAAAATTCATCCTTGGCCTATCCACAATTCCGAGGAAAAAAATTATTTAAGAATTAAAAGTCTTAAAAAGTCCGACTATTTAAAACACTGAGAGATTTAACAGCTCCAGCCTAGTTTTTGGACGAATCCTTCAAAAGTTTGAGAGATTCGGTTTTTGTGTCAAAAACTGCTGACTGGTTGAAAAGCTTATTTTAATGGATTTCTACACTCTGGCTATCGACAGTGCTCTATGAATTTTTTTTTTTTTTCATTTTCGCATTAAAGTTCTCTGCTCCAAGGCTCAATTTTGAAAATCATTTCTAAGGAAATTCGAACGGTAAAATGTTCCCTCAAATATTTTTTATGAGAAAACTTTTTGCTAAAGGCCTACTTTCCACTTAACACTCCTACCGCTACTCACATTGAGGAAATTTTCTAGCGTAATCGATTTTGCATCTCGTGTAAAAAAGGTTCTAGTGGGAAGCATGATGACCAATTAGATTTCCCGGAATGAATACGTCGTCGGGGTGACTAATTTTCATTTGTAAGACCTAGCGCATAGCTTGTACAACCTACCGTATCGCTTGTATAATCCTGAAGAGAATGCGCGCACGGTTTTCCAATGATCCACCGTATTCGTCTGTGCGCGTATTTTCACCGTGTGTGAGGAACTGTCCTAATGCGAAGAAATAAGCACATGAGATCTCAACACCATCGAAACCTTAAAACGTGAGTGCTGAATTCACACTTGCATTCAGATACGTTGTTTAAGCAATGCCGTATTTGCTTGCCAACCAATGCCCTGATAAAAGTACTTTTAAATCATCTGCAAGTGATGACAATTGGCATCCAATTTTGGTTCAACGGGCATCTCAGAAGGGCGAACTTATAAGAAAAGGAACTTCGGAGAAATTATGCGTTTAGAATGAAATGATTGCTTTATTACAAAACAAAACATGTGCTTTGGATGAAACAAAACATCTTTACATATGTGCATGTATTTCAAGTTTCGCTGCCAATTCCCTTTTTTCCGCTATTACCGCTATGCTCATCCGTAGTGATTTCTGTTTCTCAATTGCAACTTATTACTAAACTTATTACTTGAGGTGCAGGCGATTAAATTGAATTATTTGAGGCATAGTTGATTTTATTCAAAGTTTTAAGCAAAATGAGAGTAAAGTTCCAAAAATTTGCAAAATTTTCGGTCATTTCCAGTAAGCTCGTTTATAGAATTGTGGCAGCCATGCGCCAAGTTACCTTCTTCAAATGGTGTGAAAAGTAGCACTATTGTTCATTTTGATGTTCAAACCCGTTATCAGCTACACTACAAAGCTAGCGATATCACATGTGCTGATGTAATGAATGCAATATGATTGTTATAAATTTTTCCATGAACGCTTTTCTCGCAGTGTAAACCTAACGATCGTGATTATTAAATGTTAACGTCGCTTCATTTTTATTACCTGGCCGAAACTGTTTGATAATAAATATTTAGATGCAACGAAATAAGAACTCTACAAATCAAGTGCTTGAAAGCGAATGTCGATGAATAATGATATGCGAGGTGGAAAAAGAAAAAAAATCTATCGATGTTTTCTCATTGGTGCGCAAAACTACATTGTCAATCAAGCAGCAAATGTCACTTCTTTAAAATATCACTGGCATCACCTCGCTTGCCCGCTTCGTTAAAAAGTTTGACAATTTTCAAAAGTTCACTTGAATGCAATCTGTGGGAAGAAAGAAAAAGCAAAAACTTTGCCCATCAGTCTTGCATTTTTATGATCGAAATGGTATGAAGAAAGTGCAAAAAAACAGAAATTTGACAGCGATTGAAGTGGGTGATAGATAAGCATGACGAAATAGGTGACTCGTAAGTTTTACATAAGAGGTGGGATCCAATCTCCTCCCCACTGCAGAACTTCCAGAAGAACCGTTTCGGTGTAGGTCAGTTCTCTGCGAATCCCTTCACGGAAGTATTTTCAGAGAGAAAATATTGATAAATTGAAGAATGCGCAATCGACATCGGTCGTAAACGCAAAAAATAAAGTAAGATGGAGAATAACTTACCGCATTCCTGGGCAAAAGTTGCCGCATATGCGTACTGTTCGACGAGCTCGTTGATTTGATCGTGCGTCAATTTATTAATATCGAAATTTGTCTTATGTGGCAAATCGGCAGCTTTTGCACCCGGCTTAAAATAAGGCTTTTATTTACAAAAAAAAACTTGGCTGCATGCTATCGTGCTGTATTTCTTTTCGAAAATATTTTTCATACTTTACTATTCCCCGGCGAAATGGAAAACAATTTGTATTTTCAGGTTTTCATGTGAGACAATCGAAATCTAGAAGGTGTGCAACTACTGTAAAATAATCTCTTTCTGTGAACATCAATGAAAAAGCATGTAAGAATGCTGCAATTATGAATCATATAATCTTCGTCACATGAGGCAATCGTTATTGCACAAGAGCACAATTTTGCGCTGACACTCGGAACAGACTTTCAGCTAATTTTTCACTGGAAGATCGACATGTAATGCACAAATGCAGAGAGTGCAAATCGATGTGAAGCACTGCAAGAGTGCATCAAAATGGCATTTGCCGTGCAGACGATTGTGTCTGTCTATCTTCGCAGAGGGCACAGCTGACTAATCTCTCAACTCGGCTACAGCAACGCCAATGAGGAGAAAATGGACGATAGGAGCAGCCTTCGATGCCCAAGTTTTCTTTTCTTTAAGCAAATTTACGGCAAACTGCTAGTGAAGGTTCGTTGTGCGCTCTACAGCTGCGTTGGGAATCGACTCCGATAATTCTAGGATGAATTGTCGATGTGCTCAGGCCTTCTGCAGTATATTCACCTTCACAGCGACAAAAGGCGCATCCTCCCATCGTAGTTTACCACGGCTTACACATATGACTTGTTGGTGACACTACATATAATCACCTATGATTTCTCTTCTGCAGAAAGTTATGACTGAAGCTCATGAAGCCAGTATGTTGAAATCTTCAGTGAATATTCGCCTGGGCCTTGATCAAATCGAACATATTTTGCATGAAAACCCTTTAAAGCATTCGCAATCGCTATGGAAAAGGAATTTGTTTGCGTTCGAATGCAACAAAACGAGCTCGTATATACTAGACTCTAATATAGCGCATACGTATCAATGATCTTATGATCTTCAACACAATGATAATGTCCTTGAACCTATAAAATTGCAAGCTTACTCAATTAAAGAACCGTTAGGAGTTCCTTTTCTCAAATACTCTCATTAGAAGATGATAGGCACTTTCTGATCAGTTTTAATCACAACATACTCAAAACTATATTTGGTAAACATACGTGAAACAGCTGAGCAAGGAACACGCTTCCATTTTTCTTCGATGCCTGTGTCCAATCCTTGAAAGCGGCCCGTCTTTTTTCCGAATCCAGCGACTTGTCAATTATAACGTTACCTGGTGCTTCCAGGTCCTTCTGGAATTGACACAGTTATTGCCAAATGTCATGATCGAATGCCTGCAGTCTTTAACTTTATAAACTCCTAATAAACTATCGGCTCCAACTATGAATTTTATATTCGTGAATACTCATTTATTAAAATAATATAAATAAAATAACAGATCTCGCCTGATACTTCCAATTAATTTCAATCCCTCCACAGCCGGAAACAAATGCAAATGCTGCTATAATTGAAAATATGCATGCAACTGAATACAATAGTTCTTTGATGGTTTATGCATCAAATAAGTGCTCTGATAAGATGGAAAACAATATCTCATAGCCATTATCGAAGAATGCAGACGGCTTATGCTAGCATATTTTCACAACGACGGCTGTGATGTAGGATTATGTTTGAGTGTTTCGTGCGTGAGCAAAATCGATAGCAGTGCCATTAGCAATAATCGTCAACGGATCTGAGCATATTCTGAAAGCGCTTAAGGGTAGACGTCTGCAAAAAAATGCAGCCTTCCGGTTCGTATCTTGGCAACTATATTATGTTCAACTACCTCTTCAATCACGGCGCACATGAAATGGTGCGCAATTTTTTATCGCAATGCGTTGTTTTTCGCATATCTAAAAAAAAAAAGAAAAAAGAAAAGGAATCAAAATTTACCCTCTTTTCAAAGAATGACTTGGGATAATCTTTCCAATATTTTTAATAAACATATAATTTTCATCAGAAATCACCTTCTCTATGAAATTGGGAAATTTTTGTACCTCATTTGGGCTCCCCTAAACAGTTCTTTCATTAAACAGAACGGACCATTCGGTTCGAATGGTTCATTGTTCGTCTTTCTCTTCCGATTTCAAATCGAAGCTTCAAAAACTAATTTCCTCTAAGCGTCTGAAATCTACTGGTCAGTAGAAATAGAGATATTTAATAGTGAGTAATTCTGTTTGAGATTTTATAAAATGAAGGCGATATTTTTTTCGGAAAGGGCGAAAGCTCTAAGAAATTGCATTACTTCTTACAAGCAGTGAATTCAATTTTTACATTCATGCACATAACTAACCAAGACGACAATATGAAAATGTTGTAAACGTTTCTGCATCAACCAATATACTCTGTAGTTCCTTTTCTTATCCCAGCTCGTCCCCTATCCCACTCTTTCATTATAGACTGTTAAATCAGCTCTTATAAGCACGAGACATTCACATATCTCAGTCTATCGATTGTTCATGCCGCACGCGCAATTGTTGAGCTCATTGCATGTGGCAAAAGCATTCAAGACACCCGTCTGCCTGACCACCACCTAATTATTCACCGAACTGAAGCCATCAGAAGTGTTGCAAAAAAAAACGTTTCGACTGAGGCTACGGTGAAAACCAATATCCATCTAGAACATCGACAGCCCATAAAGTGGAAATAAAATAGGAATAGCTAATTTAAAGTGCAGTGATGGAGGATATTGGACTTGAAAAAAACTAACGAAATTTGAACCAAACATCCCTCTCTTCCGGTGGGTTGCGGCTCTTAACCCGCAAGATCTATAACCAGCATCAAAATTATGGGAGGGGAGAGGGGAATGGTTTGAGAGCAAAATGAATCGACGATGACTCAAAATGAAGGAACTTTCTGCTTATGAGGCCTTTTTCGAATGCTGAATGCATGTCTCGATGACGTCATGCAAGTTCATAGCTACTGATTCAAATTTTTATGAATGAATTTTAAAGAAATTTGATCACGGTTAATCTCCTCTTCCCCTCTTACCTCCTTACTCAGAAAAATGCTCAGTAAAATGAATCAAATAAAGAAATTCAACTGCAATGTCTTACGCATCGGAAGCATCAGCCCATAGTTTGAATAGTTACAAAACTAAAATTTGTAGTTTACACACATTGCTCAATTTGTAGTTTAACACCCTCCACTGATTTCGAATCCGCATCGATGCGCAAAATTCGAGTTAGTGCAGAAGTGGCGCAAAAGCAGTGAAGTAAAATAACTAAATTCTTGACGAATGGCGCAATTAAACATCCCATTCTCTTTTAGTGAGTTGGAATTTTTATGCGATTTTGCAATTTTTTTTTTCCGCAGAAATGCGTTATGGATGCATCAGTCTGTGCGCATATAT
>JAAVTS010000767.1:0-13997 GCA_022845575.1 Baylisascaris ailuri | reverse complement strand
GTAGCTATTAACTCTTACACAAATCTCCTATATCATATTTAATATTGACCATTCGAATTGGACGGTAATTATAAACGTTTAAAGAAGCCAAAATTTTGCCTTTATTTTACATGATTGGATTCTCCAAACGAATTTTATGAGGATCTAGTACAGACGCTCAGATAATACACAATTAAGATATCATTTTGCATATTTCACTTTTTGTGGAAAACTTAGCAAATTGGTTGGGCAGCTATGAGACAAAGGTACTGGTCATTTGTTACAGTGAATAGATGTATACTAATTGCGATTTTGGAGTCTAAAATTTAAGTGGAGGGCTCGCGTACGATTTTTTGGGTCGCTCCTCTCATCCTCTACTCATCGCTTTGGAAACACCCTAGAAGGCTCGGTGATCTTGAAGACAACATTAAAGTCAAACTGTCAGCGACCCACCAGCGAGGTTAGCGTATATGGAAAGTTGACCTTGAGAATGAAGAGAGGGTTAAATCTGTGAAGTGTATTTCAAGGCAAAACTAGCTTTTTGTAGGCTTTACTACGAAGTATCGTTTGACATGCTTCATTAAACTAGAAAAAATGATGAATGTGTTTGATAGTGGGTTGGTTAATTCTTGAAAAAGCAAAACAACCGACCTTAAAATTAATTTCTATCGTTTTCACGAGTAACGAATGTACTATTTGGATTGCTCATCACGCATCGTTTTTAGTGGATAAGAGCAATGAATTGCTCGAAAGAACAACTAAATATGCAACCACTCTTTCAAATAACTTCAATAGTTTCACCGATGAACAATATTTCATTGCTCTTTTTTCTATCAAAAAGTTTGCGATACTGATGAAATTCATTCTCTGACAATCGATAGGCAATTGGCATTTAAGCTATAAAGGTTTTGAATAAACATCAACTTTATGAAAAACAAAAAAGTCACTAAGAAATGGTTACACTACATTTGTTGCAATAACTACATCACGGTGAATAAAAACGTCACCAATGCCAAAGACGAAACTATGTACGCAACCAAGAATGAACTACGATGCTTTGCTCATTGAGCGCATAGTGTGAGTAACATCGAACATCCTCATCGTTCTTAAATTTAAATTTAAGTTTTCTTTTTTTTGCTGCTCTCCTTACGCTATCCGCTTATCAAGTATTATGGATTCATTCATAGGTTTTACTCGCAAATATCGTAATGATTTCAAACTTTTGGAGACATTTCCCACTACCGCTCTTATGAAAAGCGATTATGACCAAATGGCGATTTTTTGTGTTTTGAGGGAACGAGGGACGGGGAGGCATGAGGCGGGTGAGGAAGTGGGAGGAAGCAGAAAGGAGAAAACTGAATGAGGTCTGTTTTTGTCTTACCCTATTCAGCGTAAGTATATTCTCTTCACAGAAATGGATGTATTTGAAGGAAAACCTCAATGGAAGGATCCTACAGGTATAAAAATAACTAAATTCCAAATTAGGCAAGACTACACGCAAATTTCTCATTTTTATAGGTAAAATGAGAGACTGCTCACTTCGAACGCATAATCTAAAACCGAAAATCAAATACCGAGACAAGAACTATATCGATTAAAATATATGAAAGCTTCTCATAGAATGGAAATTCATCAGAAATCGAATAAACAATGGAGGATTATCGCGAATTCATCTCTCTTGTATAAGGCATAAGGAGCAAATCCGCCATTCAACACAGTAATATATACTTGAAACCTTGACTCATTCAAATCATCTAACAGTCGTTGTAAATATTTTTGAGACACTATTGATAAGTATTGTCAGCTTGATGTATTTTCGATTGTAAATGCAACGATATCCTCCGAACTGCATCAATTGCTGGTAACCACAGCCTACTGGATGGAGCAAAAAAGACCTCAAAATGTTTGTCAACTGTTCTGAAAAATATTTACAATTACTTGAAATATCAAAAAAAATGTATTGAAAATAATTTGAGTACCGTTAGTTGCAACAAGCTGTTGAACGGTTAGCCATCCAATCCAGGATAACCAGAAAAAAAAGTAAACGATTAAAATTCAAGACAGCAATAAGAAAGGATATAAAATGAGCAGCAGCTAAAATCTATGCATAATTCTGAAACGCATGTGGCTTGCAAGCGAATAAATGGTCCCTGAAATCGTCGAGCAATGTGATCGGTTTCACTTTTTTTTTTTCTCGAATCAAAATGCCTCGAAAAGTGGTTGGTTCCCCGTTCGTGCACAAATGGCATCGCTTGATTGAGAGTTTCGGCAACAAATAAATGCAAACATTTAAATTGCGAAATCCAGCCACGTAAAGAAAAAAACCATCGCTGCCTGCTATATAAAATTCGCGCACAAGCAATGCGATATTTTCGGCTGTTTAGTTCTTGTAAAAGAGGACGATTTATAGAAATCCTGCAAACATGTGAGTTCGAAAGAAACGCAAATCCGCCGTGTTGGGTATTCTTTTGAAATAAAATATTCCCTATAATCTTTCCGAATAGTAAACCTATGCTGTTCGTAATTTTCGTAAATCTATGCTGTTCACAATTTTCCAAAAAACTTCCTTTAAAAGAGTCTGTTCTCCGTAAGTCGATCAAAAATCATTCTCTTTGTTGATCTAATCAAAAAATAGATTCATTTTTGAGTGTATCTATTTGCTTTCTTTGCCCTATCTTCCCTTTCCTGTGGCTGCGTTATTTTAAAGTAAAAATTTTTGCTATCATGATTGAATTGCAAGAGGTTTTTATTGTTGATCTCGTATTTGTCATCGGTGGCGAGTTTTTGAACAAAATTATACGTTCAACAGATATGGATTACCTTGCAGACGCTTACATCTCCATATTCATATAACTCTCCATCCTGAACGGTAATCAGCGGTCACTAGACCTAATCTGAACACTTTGTTCTTCTACCAACGTAACTTTCAACTATCCACCAACAACGATCCTCTGGTGGGATCAAGCTGCAAACAAGAGACGGTGATTCTTACTACTTGTTGTGTCAGAATGCTGTCTGATTAACCGGTCGCGCTTGATAATGTAATTCGAACATAATCTTCTCCACTTTCGGCAATGGCAAGTTTATATATACTAGCAAAGGCTCAATTTTTACTGCTTTTTTAGTTATTTGCTTGGGAAAATGAGCAGTTAATTCGTTTTTTTTTCTGATTTTGATTGTATTTTATTTTGTGAATGTGATTTCAGCCAGCGTTTTTAACTGAATCTTTTGTGTTCTTCTCGTTTCTAATTGTCTTTGTCCACAAGAGGAAACCATCACTATTAGCATACAACCCGAGCACAATGCTGAAACTTTTTTTTTTCAAAAGTAATACAATCTTTTATGTACACTAAGTGCAATAAAAAAATGTTCTCGTATTTCGCTTTAAGAGATTCTTATCTTCGGCGTTAATTTACACATCGACAACAAAACGAAAGAAGAATGCACAAATCAGATGAAACAAATGAAGCAGTGTGCCACATCTGCTGCTGACACGATATGCGCTTTTGCATTTTGCTCATCTAATCGTCCTTTTCACAAGCTATCAATAATATAAAAACTAAATTTGCATAAAAACAAATGCTTCGATCATTCAACTCATCCAGCCAACAATATGAATCTTCCACAAAACGGTTTTTTGTCAAAATCTATGCATTTTTTAGCCCCTAAAGGTTTACAGTTCGAACTAGCGAAGTTTACGTACCAATGCAGAGTTAAATAATATGAGATCATTAGTATATATTATTCCCACTAATTTTCCAACTATAGCTTCGGTGGTTCTCGGCTGAAGCACATGACAACGCTAATATAATGCGACGAATTTTCCAAAGCAAACTCGCTAAAGTGCATAAAAACGTTCTTTTTATTGTAAATCCGTTGTATGGTTACTATTTTTAGCCAAACTTCGTTCATAGCAAGCGATGTTCGGTATTTGAATAGCAACAGCAGTAAACAGAGATTTCAGTAAAACGTCGAAATATTAAACTAGAATTTAAAAGCAAGCGGGAAAGTGTGCCAGAGAAGCAGGCACGATATGCGCTTTTTCAGTCACTAACAAATAACTGAAAGAATGCGTAGTTACGTATCTATGTTTTAACCGAACTGAATAAAATAGCTTTCCAACATATTATTCGCTTCCGCTGTAAAACGCGGACAATATAGCTGGTATGATCTGTTTTATTGTTGGTCGCAAAATTTACGCAAACTTTTGATCCATTTCAGTGGCCATAATTCAACGCATGCGCTTACAGAAGGGAGCTATTCCTTTTGGCGCTCATATGGAGCAATGTTAGAAGCTATAGCTTCAGAGACGTTCTAGTCGAAACAATCAAACAGAGTAGCAAACATAGAGATAAGCAAACATATATACGTACAGACATTGCCACACTATAATGCACTCTGCAAACAAAAATTTGCAGAACTGTATGCATAAAAACGAAAACGTTTGCACACTTCAACATAAGGGGAAGCTTATGCATTGCGTGATCCAGTTTTATCGCTCTTTTACGTTCAAGCCCATGAAGTGTGTACAACGAATTTTTTTTTGTTGTTGTTGTATAATGCAATTAAAAAAGAGCATACCGAATTACACATGAAATAAGCAAAAATAAAAGCTAATGAAGAGAGGACTTACCCCGTTTACCATGATTGCACCCGTAATGATAATACCAAATCCACCGTTGGCGAACTTCTCATAGAGATTAATCAGCTCCCGCGTTGGAATGCCACTCTTTATCATATCGTTCTGCTCATAAGTGGCCATCTGTAAGAAATATATTACAAATTACGCATTGATTGAATTTATAGCAAGAGATTAACTACTGCAGAATGAATGAATGCCAATATTGTGCCAATTTCTCAACAAATATCTTCAATGCACTTCCGTTTGTGGGATGAAAGGGTTTTCGCTAGTTCACTTTCAATATTCAGACGAACTTCTGTCGACGATCCTACAAAAAATGAGATACTTGTTGTGAGCGTTCTCATTTTCAGATTCTGAGCGTTTCTATTCTTGTCTCCCGCAGATACGTCGGAAGAATATCATTCTATCGATCCCAAAGTTAGTTGATCCCAATGAATCAATCGATATTCGTCCCCTTCTTCCAACTTTCTATGCACGAAATCTCGCCATATCGCCTCAAAGCGGTAGCTTAATATTTCATAGAATGGCGGAAGTCATCCCATTTAATCCATCGCGAGGTCCTTTCCAATACAAATCGACACACTACTGAACTAATGGGAAAAATATAACTTTATAGAGAAAAAGTAATTAGTAATGAAGAAATTCAAATCATAACCAACCTGCTCACTCATTGCACTTTTCATAAACCTATTAGGTGCGACGACGTTACACGCATAAGGAAAGCGCAATCTTTGAGCGAGTAGAGTGGGATCAGCATCGGCACTCTCCCACCTGGCCATCGGCTCCGAGAGTTGGGCCTGTGCTTCATCCGAGAACATCTTGTTGCTCCTTCTCTTAAAGAAAAACCGTAAAAATGGAAACTTTTCGAGAAACGCTTCACGTCTTTCCTCACTCCACATTACCGACCACAAAGGTGGCAGTGCAATGGATACCGCTTGAAAACATCGACATGAACAGCTTTACACTTTAATATGAATTATTCAAATGAAGCACTCTATTAAAAGAGGATCCCACACGCAGATCATCACAGCAGTTTCGCATTCGATTGTCTCATGCCCTTTATAGATGACTAAAACAATCCACAGCTCTTAGGTTTTTTTTTTTTGCATTATATTTTCCCGTTACTGCTTTGCAAAACGGAACCGCATATTACATCTGTGGAAAATTTGTATAATTTGATTTATTCCAGTACGAAGCACTACGACTTCTCTGTGAATGGGAAAATGTTCACAATTCCAATTTCATCTTCCATAAATGCATACCAAAAAAACAAGAAAAAAAAATTCTTTGCCGAGTGAAAATCGAATTTCTCAACATATGCCAACACCATGAAGAAAGCACACCATTAGGAAACATAGCGCTCTAATCGCATTCGTTCTATCGAATTCATCGTCTATCCTCCATTTTATTCACTAATGAATCAACAACACGGAAGTATTCTAGAATATTTGTAGACCCCAAGTGCGCGCGCAAGAATTAATTAATGCGATCCTAGAGATGTTGCGCTTTTATTCATTCATCATTAACATCATACCAGTATCAGTTACAATCTCAAAGGAATTTTGAGTGCAATAACTATAGTATGAGATCATCGGACTATGCAATCAAAACTTCACCTGCACCACACATATTCTTTGATCTAACATCTCTATTATAAGGGCACTTTGTTGCATCAGCATTCTTCCTAATGTGTAAATATCTGGTCATGCCTCTGAATGTTAGATAGGTCTCTAATCGATGTGCTCTTTGAATATTTTGGATCATATTCAATAAATGGCTGCAACTTCTCGTAAATATTATACCGTAGTAAGTGCAGCAAAGAAATCTGCAAAATATGATATTAGAAACAAAAATGTTTATTAGGGACTTTCTCACTTCGAGTTTTCCAAATTGTCTCAGCCCTCATTTCAAAAAATCTCCGAAAAACCAAAAAATTTTTG
Organism: Baylisascaris ailuri; assembly: GCA_022845575.1. NCBI lineage: Eukaryota > Metazoa > Nematoda > Chromadorea > Rhabditida > Ascarididae > Baylisascaris > Baylisascaris ailuri. The sequence continues at coordinate 7,436 of JAAVTS010000767.1, read as the reverse complement.
ACTCAACGAATTTAAACAGAAGTTGGTGAACAAATCTTAGGTTTAGAGTAGAGCTATGTTGTTTCAACTGTAAAGCGAAACAATAGCAGACTGCCAGTTGTTTCAATTCCAAACCAACCATCACACGAGTCCTGAAAAAGTTACATGGACTCAACATAAAAAGATCATGAACAATCATCGATATGAAGTAATGGCATGAACCGAATTATTTGCTGTTTTTTTTTTTGGTGATTAAAATCGAAGAAAAAGAAGGAAAGTGTGAAATAGTATGTGAAAAAGGCTGAAAGTATAAAAATCAGACAAGAGAAGTCAAAAACTCAGAATCGAAAGCGAATGGATACAATAGAGTAGCAGATGTTCAACAATATTCATGCGAAGAAAGCACTCACTCAATCAATTTTTCATTATCAGTCATCTTGAAATCAAATAATTTGACGAATATACTTAAGATATTGCCAACCTTTAAATGCTAATACTTCTTTGAAATTTTGACATCTCTTAGGAAGTTTGCTAATTAAAATAAAAATCGGCAGATAAGCAAAAAGGGAACATTTTAGTGCCGTTGGTCAAATCCTCTACCAAGAAAATTTGAACATCAGCTTTAGGCTCAGTGCCTTTATGAAAATTAACACTGTGATCATGCACTATTTTCAGAAAGATGCAAAACTAAGCAAGTTCGACAGAGTGACGTATCAATAAATGTAATCATAGAAAAGTGCATAAAAGTGGCTTCTTCTGAAAACGGCTTGTGAGACAAGCGTACAGACAACTGCCGATATAACCAACATGACGATGAGCTTATCCCATTAAAGCTGACTGCTGTTCCTACATTAGGCAATCTAGCGGTGGCGTTCTTGTGTCTCACAAATTCGCCACGATTTCGATGGCTCATTTGAAATTGAATCCTTTATTTTGGCTGATGAAAAAAACAAGGTATATCAACGAACAACAGTGGGCTCTCAGCATCGCAACTGTTTATAGTGTACTCTAACTTCAGCGACAAACGTCAAAACCAATCCGCCCATTGCCTACACACCGATATGTGACACTGGAAATCACACAAAAACTCTGCAGTGTCGCAAAATGAAACCTGCCTAAACTCTCATAAACAATGGTAGTACCATACGCATCCAGCAACTAGTCCATCTATCGAATCGCTCAACCCACCCGTTCCCCTCATTCTCTGCGCCCTCCTCATATTATTTACCGTTTAAGGAAGACAAATGGAAAAAGGAAGACCCAAGTGGAAAATCACTGTGTAATTCATTTCAGTAGCGCCCATAAAGAACAGGTGCTCACTCATTTAAAGAAACGGTCGAGGTAGATGCTGCGAAGGGCGCAAAGTTTAAAGGAAATGTGGAGTGGAGGCACCGAGTGCAACACAACAGAACGTCATGCTAGGTTGATGTGAACTCGAAGACCGCTGAAGTGCAGCTGCAAGTATCACGGATGAAGCCGTCTAGAAATGTGAAAGTGTTGAAGGATTGTGTGCTGCGTGAGAGTGAGCCAGATGCCGATATATCTACATGGCTCCGAGCAACCGATCGCTGTAAGGCGACCAAGACAACTAGCCAGCAGGCGACTGAATTTTAGTGAAGAGGTGAGGCGGCCGCCGCAGGGCAAGCCTCGTTCGATGAGCTGCTCGTTTTTATACCGCGCAACGCGGCTTTCTCTCGAACACACCCACTGCTTTTCCTTTTTCGCCCTTTCTCATTTCACTGTGACTCAAGCGTTAGCCAGTTACCTACGACGATCCTACATTCACTTCCTAACGGTCTGCCACCGTCACCTTCTTGTTTCATGCGAATATATCATTCAATTTTTCAATTTCGACGACGATCTCTGATAGCTACACGACAATAGAATGACCATTTACTTAGAAGAGCAACGAGGAAATTACAGACGGTCCGTGAGCGCGGAGAATCGATAATATTTAGTCCAAAAATTATATTTGCCTACAATACCGTAATATCTTTATTTAAAAAAAAGTGTTGTTGGTTTTGTCTGCAGAGATTGTTCGTGTTCTTTCTGATCGGCATTGTGTGCACGAGTCATCCGTGTTCCCTGTGGTGAGGTTTTCAGGGAAATATGGTAGTTTCCGATAGGGTAGGCATTCCGCGGCTTAGTCCCGAGAAAACGAGTAATTATAAACTTAGTTCGAAAATTTGTCAATAAGATGTCCCTTTGAATCTAAGCGCAGTATAAATGGTCAGCAAGCAAGCAAACTGAAGCGAAAAAAAAGTACGGCAAATGCGCTTGCATCTCTTTGAAAAAAAAAAAAAAAAAAAAGAATAGAAAATGTTTGTGGTTCAATTGGCAGTAATGCAATTCGAGGGCGCAACGAAAAAGATGGGCACAATTCTGCACAACAACGCCTATCGGTGGGCCTCTGTTCGCCCGGAACCGAAAAAAAAACGTCTTCGTCATTTTTCTGGAGGAGGACCGACGATGAGCGCCGAGCGCCCAGCACTCTCCAAGCCAATTCGTTCACTTCGCAGTCATTTCAAACATATCTCTTGCCGCAAAATCCAACCAATCAATATTTAGATAATGTACTCTTGTTTTCAATATTCGAAGAAAGAATGCTCATCAGGATAGAGAAAATATGCAAGCGGAAAACCCCCTATATCTATAAGACAATGAATAAATTCGTAAGCAGTAATACAGACGAATAATCGAATGATGTTCGTGATGGACACACTTCTAATGTTATCTCGGTAGTCTAGTGTCCGTATGGAAACTTTAAGCTTTCCATGCCTTTTCTCCGAGATAACTTCCCACCAATCAGCAAAATATAAGCTGAACTGCACTGAACGAATCTTTGGAATCGATAGGTAGACAAAGAGATCAGACGGGTATGAACCTGCCACAAAAGCACATATCATGCTTTTGCATTCTGCTCACCAGACCAACAAATTTCATAAGTTACTAATACAAATAAGAAAATATTTGGAAAAATACAAAGGAAGAGGAAGGTACAGAGGAATGGATAGTGGAAGAGTCGGCAAGAGAAGGGAAAAGGAGAGAGAGGAGGAGAAGAGGAGGAAGAGAGCGTGAAGGAAGGGGGCGGAGAAAGTGGGAACGAAGGTTGAAAGAAACAGAAGGAAGGGGAAATAGAGGAAGGAAGAAGAAGAGGGAGAGGAAGAGATAGGTAGAAAGAGACAAGAAAAGAAAGACGAAGAGAGCTTCCAGGAAAGGCTGCGGGGTTATATAGCCGTCGAAATACAAGATCTCCTTAGGTAGCCCTATCGAGGCCGATATTCCCCTCCGATCATTCATAGTTGGAAATACAAGCGCTGGTTGATCAATGACATTCATTATACAAACTGTTCTAGGCGGTTTTCCCCATTAATCCACAACTCTTTAGCAAATCGGACGATATAGTGGCATATGCCATCTCGGCAATATCCTTCTTCCCGCACTATGCAGTTCTCCAGCAGTTTTTTAGCAAAGACCACACTCAATCATGGATAGCCTGTAAATTACGGCTCATTTCAATTGTTTTTGAGCAATAATGACGAATCAAACAATGAGAGTATAATTATGACATATTATTGTAATCAGCAAGAGAGTAATAATGAACAAGTGGGATGTTTTTATATAAATAAAACGAAATTCAAATGAAATCATAAGGCAATTTATGAAACAAATTACAATGTTGATGTGTTTGCGCTTTAAATGTAACTTTCTCTTTTTCATTAATATAAGCGAATTGTTTGTTTTATCGCTCAGTGAATTTCCTATGAGTTCTATTAAAGAGAAGTTTTTGCTAATATTAGTGCGTTAAGTCATTGTGTACTCATCACCGATTATAGAAGGGAAGTGATTTGCGTCATAAAAGTGCATCAGCTATTCATTACCTGCAACCATTAATCAAAGCTTCGATTCATTTGAACAGCTGATGACGACAAGTGGATGTAAGCATTGTTCTAATTGCCCTCAAAAACATTTCTCTGAAGGATGCTTCCGCAAACTCTGAGTGAACGTTTTGTCGGTTTCATCGGAACTTCATGCAGAATAACATCAATGATCTATTTCCTCCATTGAACACCGACTTCTTCCCCCCTGACTTCTCCAAATCCCCTCCTTGCCATCCTCATTTCAACCTCTTTTAATGGTCCTAGTATTCAACAACCATCTCACCTATACTTTATCTATTTCTAATGAATGAAAAGTAATCAATAAAGAGCCTACAAAACATGATCGACTATTCATTCAAGTGCAAACTTTTAATTTACCTTTCATTAATTCGTAACAAGGCAACTTACAGAAAGCGCTAAAGAATCAGAGACAACTAACTACAAACGGAGAAAAAATGCTCCATTGATTGCTGACTCCTGCATGAGGCGATATCATGGCTGCTTCATGCAGCTTGTTTCCATGGAATTCATTAAGTTATTAAGAAATGCTTACGCACAGAACTGCATGTCTACTTCCATCGAAAACTTCTTCGGCAGCCTCAAAGCTAGATAAAGAAAATGAAAAATAGAAAAAATTTTGAAAAGCCTCTTCTAAGAAGAATAAAAGAATAATGGATTTTTGGGAGTGTGGAGAGGGGAAGAGCTATGCCTTTCAGATTCGACAAGCAAAATAAAGATCCACCGTATAAGAAAATAAACGCTTTCATTTAAGAGAGATTCATGGAGAGAAGGCTTAGAAAAATTTTTGAGCGAGGAAGATTCTATTTGTGGAGTAGAGAAATGGAGAAGAAGGTGGATGGAAAGGAAGATGGAAGCTGCACTATGGCATCCAAGTGGAAATAAAAATGACGATCAAACCCATAAAATGAGGGGGTAGCAAAGTGGTCGATATCTGCGAGATTTTAGCTACAACAGCAGTACCGCTATTGCTCACAACAGTTACATGATGCTGATATTTGCGCAGCTTTGTTTCGTTTACTTTGCGGTTATCATCCACACCTTCAGGTTCAATCATGCCACCATTGTGATGCGCCGCCATTTTATTTCTATATAAGTTTAGAAATTGTTTCAGCGATTCTCTTTTCCTAATCAATTCGCCTTCTTATGGTATCTTCACAATTATTTGTTTCGGTGATGTGAGTTGCTTTTCTTACTCATAGTTGAGAAATTTGGTTTAGCGGAAATTCATGAATCATTAGGCGCAGCGACTGGTTGCAGCAAAATAAACAACGCCTGTTGGACGGATTGCTAAAACTTTCTAAATGTTTTTACAAAAACCCATTTAAGCAGTTGAAAGAATGAGGGTGCTGCAGAAGAATGAGGTAGACTTCTGTTACATAAGGTAAATAGGCTGCAAAGGTGTGGAATACCCATATGGAATAGGTGAAGAATACCAAAAGTGCAGAACACATGCAAGGCAATAAACTATCATTTAAGAACGTAATGGCTTTTAAAATGTGATTTAAATTTTTAGATGTGACTTAAAAAATTTCCCAGAGCTATGCAACATCCGCAATATGAGCGCTGCAGTTCTGGCACAATTTAAGTAAGTCGACTGCTTTGTTTCTGCTTGCTAGCTTTTTCTTTTTACGATTTTGGTGAGAGAAGCGGAAGCAAAAGTCATCGGGTTTCAAATTAAATAAAATGAAAAAGTCAACGTTGTAAGTCAACATAAGATGCGGAATTTTCTCTGAAACGGACTTCGATCCGATTTGCGAAAGAAGCTGCATTTTATATTGTTCTAACTACATTATGAGATAGCGGATAAAAAACCATTACTCAGAAATTCTGGCGTCATTGCGAATTTTCGAAGCAACACACGTAGAAAGGACTTTCAGAGATCTTTTTCGGTCTAATCGAGTAAAAATTTACATATCTGTGCTTCGCTTCTGTCAGTCCATTTCCATCTCTGACCACCTTCGCATCCCATTTTTCATAACTATTGCCTAATTGATAAACCTTTCAGAAGTAAAGGCCATTCACTGTGAATTATGAGAAAATGCTAAAGAGTCCACCGAGGATTGGAGTCTGAAAGCAGTAATTATCTGAAGGTGATTACTTAATTAAATAGGAGTGAAGCATAGCGAAACGACAATACGAGGTTTCGTGGAATGCTAGTGCTTCAATATTATTGCCTTCTTTCATGAACCAATTTCTGTTAGCATTTTTTCACACTGTATCCCCCCAATATGCCTGGAAATCTTCGACAAAACGAAAATCTTAATAAAGATCATTTCGTTCAATGGAATCACTACTATCTTTCAACTCATGAAGTTGATGGGGATTATGTAAAAATGGCACCGAATCTAAAGTAAGTAGAATCTATTCTGTAGGCTATGGATCTTTGAAATTTTTCTTCTGAATGATAGAGATTGCCAAAAGTTTGACATTATTGGAGGTGGTATTACTCAATGATATTGTTCTGGCAAGGAATCAATTTTAGCACATTTTCCAAGAAAATATCTTTCGCTCTCCTTTTAATAAGTGAAAAAGTGAAAAAAGGCGACATGTTAACAATCATCCACTAATTTGCGGTAAAACGATGAATCATTTCCGTGAGAAAATGGCAAAAATTTCAACTCTTTCGAGCTACTATGCTTTCGACATATTCGAGTCATTTAATAGACCAATTAGTCAGGCAATTTACCAAAAGCAGGTAATTTTGTGGTGCAATGGTTATGTGTCCCCACTTACGAGTAGTTCTAAAGGGCATTGGAAGTTGTCGTCGACAGAGGAAAATGAACACTTCAGGCGGCATTTGGAGACATTTTTTCGATTTTTTTTTTGCGCAATCGTCATCGATTACACTCTCTTTCAGCGATCATCAATACATTCTGCACTGACTATATAGGCTGGTTTTGTTAAGTCAATATTGGTATAGTCTCGCATAAAATCTACTGCTTAACTTATTTCTCATAACTTTTGGACAACTTTAAGGATATTCCCAAGGGGACATGAAGCGCTATCAAATTTTCCGTTAAAGGTGAATTGACGCTTAAAATTACATTGAAAAAACTACTGATCAATATCCATGTTCTTAAATGGTGTCTGAGCGTAATATAGGGGGGTTTTTTTTTTTTTTTTGAACAAATAGCTGATAGCATAAAGCACGTCATTACTATAAACGCTTCAAATTTTAATCGCATAAACTTTATAATTGGAAGCACATTACTTCTGATGAAGACGTTGATTTAGGTTTTAGGTTAAGAAACTGAAAGAGTTTTAAGCTAAGCGATGGTACCCCTTAGAAAGTGGAAAAAGTAGTAAAGATAAAAATTTCAAGCTGAAATCATGATAAGGTTCCATGCAGAAAATGCACAGAACTCCTTACCTAACGCTCTGGATCTAAACGTTTGAAAAGATATCCAGAAGAATTTTACTGGTGCAATACAGAAGGTATCTAGAAGTAAACTGAAAAAGCAAAAGTCGTTAAGAGAATCCTGAACATAGCCAAGGCCAGCGGGCGGGAATGAAAAATTTATGTTTTACGCTGGAATAAAAGGTACGGACAAAAAT
>JAAVTS010000766.1:38604-60534 GCA_022845575.1 Baylisascaris ailuri | reverse complement strand
ATATATATATATATATACGGTTGCACCGGCCGACAAGGATGCTGCCGGTAGAAGGACTGAGAATTCACTAGGGGGATCACATCTCGCAGACTAGAATCCGTTCACAAAAAAGTCTTAAGTAATGGAGTTCTTTAATGGTTGCATCGACTCCTGTTGTCCGCATCCGCTGCTATGTCACATGAGCTTGATCGAAGTATTGCTCGCTGCATCTTTCGAACGTTACCCTTCGAATATCGTTTATTGCCTAAAATCGGTCGAGCATATGTTGAACTAGCGATGGCGACATTGGTTCGATAACGTTGCTTGACCTCCCCAAATCTCTCCCCGTACTGCACAGACACGCAAGCATCAGGAAAGCTTCGGCTCCGTAGATTGCACCCACTTCAAATTGAGCCCGTCATTGGGCGACTCCACTCACCTTGCGCATAAAGTCACTTAGCTGATTTTTCATGCCATTGTCCTTCTCGTGAGGCACGTGCGAGCTGATGTCACCAATGTCCATGAACTTTTTGAAGGCCTTTCTCAAATCGATCCCCTATCCCGCTACTCCAAAGATGCTCCTTTGCGAGTCCCAGGGTCGGGTTTTCCTCTGTAAGAATGTCCTGAACGCAGGCGGAATTTCGGAATGATGGGCCCTCTGAATTCTAGTGCCACTGATGACAACTTTCTCGGTTTTTTAACCACAAAGTGCTTTCCACCAACCACTCAAATTTCAAAGGAGCACCTGATGGTGAGAGCGTAGCCCCACCGCAGGTCGAAGAACTGAGTCATCTCTGAAACAAAGCGTCCCTGAACATGCACATAAAAAGGTTGTGATCGCATGCCGCGGGTAATTGCTACGGAGTTTCCATGTGAAGTGGGAGGGGGAGGGGAGGCGGCTGTAGTACCTTCCAATTGCTAAAACCAACCTTTAGAACATCCAACAAAGTGAATATGGCATACCAGGCGGGTGTGCCACCTGTTGGATTCCACCACATAAAACGTTCATCTATGCTTTGCTGCAAAGTTGAGGTGTTTGCGCACGCTGACGGCTGCTTTGGGAGAAACATCCTGACAACAACCTTTATATATTCTTGAAGGCGTCTATGAAGAGAACGCACGACTAATTCAAGCAATTGAACTCCGCAAGGCATGCTATCAATTTCCGTCCTATTTTTTACTCATGAGTCCAATGTTTATATCGCATTAATCGCATTTCCGCAAATCTTTGCTGTTTGAAGGAGGAATCGCTCTTTTCACCTGTTGCAGTTTCATTATCGCCGTCACAATAGCTTTCAGATGCCTTCTTTCTTTTGGTGTTTTACAACGCTCTTGTGTCTCATATCAGCCCGTATTGTACTAGATACCAGCGCAACTGGGTTTCTTCGTTCTCTCTGACGATGGCGGCCCATAACCAAAAGATTGAATCAATTATTGTGTGGTTAATCGTGGTTCAACATCCTCCCCCCTCCACTTCCACCCTCTCCTCCTCCCAATAAATTGCCTCGTATAGAAGCGACCACTTGAGTAATATGTGGATAATAATAATGCTGACAGCGTCAGTTTCCTTCATTCAGCACAAACAACTTCTGCCTGCTATAAAGCAAACTACGAACAATGTTAAAATTCTTTTGCGGTTGACACTGTGATGAAGGCGAAAGGAAGGACTCTTATTCTTAGGATTCTTAGGTCGTCTGCTGTGCCATAATACGCTCTCTAGCGGCACCCCAAAAGCCTCTTGGGTAGTGCTTATATCTAGAGGGTTGACACATCTAAATGCAGTAGATCTTGGTATACCTGCGGCCTACCTTGGAAGAGGTGGATACATCCGCAATGTTTCGTTCACTACTTGTTCGAGGTAAGGCATTTTTACAAGGTCATCATATCGAATCGTCTCCTGAAATATGATGGAGGTCAGTTGCTTCAAACATGGTTTTCCATTGAGCAGTCCTTGTCAAACCAGAAGTGAGAAGTAAATATGGAGATGCTCGAAAGAAGAGATGATTTTGCTTTCATCTTTCAAAGAAGCTATGTTCTAAATTATACACAGATGAGAAGTTACCTTCTCCTGCTGACGCCACTAGCCTGCTTAGATGAATTAATCATCAGTTGTTGTTGAGCTACTGACTTAGAGTGTGCAAGATCAGAAAGTTCATTGCATTCAACGTTGATCCTGGATTTGTTTGTTTGCATTACGAAATATATACTGAAAGAAACTACAAGAATTAATCAACTTTTCCAACTCAAATCATAAAACCGGGAGGTGAGATGCTAACCTCGCAGATTGCGAGGAAGAAGGCGAGTTCGCGGAAACCTCAAGCCGTTCTGTTTTGAGGGTCAAAGCAAAATATATATGACGGATTTGTTGGAGCATAGGAGCACTAGAGGTTGTTGTCTGAAGATAGCTAGTTCCTTTTTCAAGGAATCTTCATCCACTCATTTTTTGATTTTAGATGAGAGCAGCAAGCTTCGGGTCGGCGATGAAGGCTATTCATCATTGGTTAACGGAAGAGCAACAACGAATGGAACTTAAGGGAAATATAACAAATATACGTTGTTTCCTATCCTAGGGCTACAAATTTAAGAGTTGTAGGCGTTGTTTTGTATCCTACGTGTCATATGGCACATGCTTATTACCAGTTGATTCCCACTGCAACAATGACTTCACTTGAAAAGAAAGCTCCATTCTAGAACAGCAAAACACTAAGACTGAAATACCTTATTCCCAACGACGTCCATAATTTGAGCATATGCGATTTCTTGCACTTGTGGATTCGAAGCAAGAGAGTAGGCAACGAATGCAAGAGTTGTAGATGTTGTTTCATATCCTACTGCAAGAAATAAATATATCTGCGCCGCTACCTCAAGATCGTTAAGGGCTACCTGAAACTTATAAACGTTGCAGCTGAATTGATCAATTCTTCTCTTCTATTATTGACGAACATTCATGATAACGAAAATGAGAAAGGGTAGATCTCGTAAATTCTTTCCGCACGAAAGTATGAGGATTTTGTGAAAAAGCTATTGAGGAATTCTGTGAACGGTTCGTTGATGATTAACTATAGTAATATATAGTGGGTTGATGAAGTGAGCATAACCTAAGTTTTTGCAAGCATCTGACGTCTATTTTCATGTAATGAAGGTTTCATATAGTGTAACCGACCTCACCTGTGACACGAGCTATCAGCTCGACACCTACGAAATTCAGGGCAGCCTTGTGTGGCAGAAGACCGCCTATGGTCCTAACCTTTGTTTTTTTCCCGCTAGGCTCTCTGTAATGGCATCTAAGGCCACCAAAAAATTTACAGACGAAATTTCGTTTCGCCGACCACTTCCCAGAGCCAAAGGACGACTTTTCCCTCTGGGAGATGTGCAACCGATTGATAATCGACTAGCATTCCTGTAAAATATGTTTCGGGCAAAGGTGAGCTGAGAGTAAAAAGCACCTTCCATGTAAGACTGTAAGGGGATGTGAGGGAAATCAGCAAATGCAGATCAGTTGCCTTCTTACAGAGCAGGGTGAAGAGCGACCGCGCAAAGGATTAACCAGTCTACCAATGCCCTAGTGATGTTAGGGTGGAACAAACTCCCTATAAATGCCTTGAAGCAAGAATCGGGGTGTATGAAAGGGGAGCGCAGTTGCTTGCAAAGTCATTGTTGTTAGAGTTCATGCATCGGTTTTCGTTCTTTCCAGGGGTACGTTTGGAGCACGTCCGCTTGGGTGCGGCGTGCAAAGGGTCGTTCGGACGATCGTCGTTAGGGTCTTCTCCCGATCTTCTTTGTTTGTTGTGATTGTTGCTTCGTGCAACATATGTTTTGAGAAAAATCTTAACCCCTTTCATTGTGCCGGTTCCACACAGCATCTGAGTAGCCTTGAGAGAAACCAAACCCCCCAACCCTTACAAGACAACCTTTCCTACATGCCTCAATAAATCACCACATTCCTATCTGGTCCCATGAATGCAAATCGAGGTCATTGCAACCTTTCTTCCTTTGGCTAACGCATCGTGCATCAACTCGCTGTCCTTGTTCGCGATTTCCGGCTCTTCAAGTGTGTCCAAGAGCAACTGCAGAAAGTCGAGTTTTTCCTGAAATGTTTCTGCACTGTTCAATTTCTATGCTGTCAGATACTTCACCCAGTTTGGTTCACACTCGTAAATTTTCGACTTCAGTACAGATGACTTAAAAGTGTCTAATGTCATGTTGCCCAGCAAAGTTTGAAGATTTGAAACCAGACCGGTTGTTGCTTAAAACGTTTTTGTAAGCCGGATAACGCGTTTCTCTGCAAAGCAACGGTTTCATTTCACCCTTATTTGCTTTGACTCACAGAGAAGGCCGCTTGGGAAAAGAAGATTGCATTACATCTTTCGCCATATATGTGCCCAATAAAAGGGATGTCCTTGCCGTTGTTGTGTAGGGAACGTGATATGAATTTCCGTGCCTTTTCGTACGCGCCTTGATGCTTGCAAATTTCCTTTTATATTCCTGAACGGGGGTCGACACTCAAAAAAGTCCTTACAGGCATGTCTGGCCAAGTTCTTCACTGTGAATAGGGCAACAGCTTCCACTAACTAAACCTTTGTACGAGCAAAAATTTATTTTTCATTCGTGGGTGCAATGGTAAGCGCCTGGATATTATTTCTTTCCGAATCCAGAAATAAATGTGCCGTCTCACGCCGAAGCGTTTTGTGGGTTTCTACGACGTTTTATACACCACATCTTCTTCCAATATCCTTCAATTCGGGAGAAATGCCATTTCTCGAACATGCTAGCAGACAAACCTGACGAGGGGAGCTTTTTCTTTCTTCGATAATCTCACGTATGGTGCGCTCGAAGAACTCATCGCACCCATTGCCGATGATTTGGAAGTTGAAAATTCTTTCGCTCAGACGCGCTAAGTTCGGAAAAAGTACTGCAATGTGACATGGCACCACTTATCTTCTCAAATGCATTCATGAGAAATAACTCACAAGTACCTGACGGTGTTTAGAAATAAACGGTTTTTGAGCCAGTTAAATCTATCTCTCAAAAAAGTGAAGAATATGGGATGCCTGTGCCATCCGGTCACTTTCCTCATTCAATAACATTTCACTGTACCTAATGTCAACATGTGTTTTGGAAGAGCTCTTAGCCAGTAGCAGAGCTTGTCATAAGAGCTTGCACAATGAGACTTGTTTGTGTTAGCAATTCATTAGAACAAATATTTTGCTTCTATATTCAAATGACGTAACAACGTCTCATGCTCTTTCTACTGTGAATAAATGGTAGTATGATAGTAAACTCAATAACTGGTTTTTGTGGTCAGTCACTAGATTGACAAGATTCCCTTGCATAGTTTATTCCAAGTTCCTGCATGAAAATAATGTGACAATTCCAAGTGCGACTGAATTTCAGTTCAGCTTGGTATATGACAATAACAAGTTCCATGCAGAAAACCCATAAGAGGTACTTCTTAATGCGTCAGTGGCACTAAGAGCTCAAAGAGCCTCTTAACCACCATAAAGGAGCTCACTTCACTGAAGTTCTCTTCCCTCACAATTAAACACTTTGGACAGCGATGGTCTGTCCTGAATTCTACTGGTGCCTTATGCACTGAAAGTTGGTCACTTGGCAATCGGAGCACTGCGTTCGTCATCTTTAATAGTCGGTTACATTTGGATGTTCACGATGAGAGGCATAACGCCAACAATGGGAGAGAAACCGAAACAAGCAGCAGTTCTTTAGTCAACGACACCAGCTGTCAGTTCAAGCTACAAAAATGAAGCACACTTACGCAAAATCATGACTCGATAATCCACATATGATTGCTGGAAAAACTTCTGCGAATAATAGATCAATTTCGAGTCCTTTTGTTTTTGCGTGCTTAAGTCGATGCCGAAAGCACACTGTGCAATCACATCCAATGCGAAGTTGGCAAAAACACTGAAATTTACGGGTGCTGCATATATAACAAGTTGTCTATGGTCCTCAGCTATTCTAAATTACAGGACGGGTCGCTCGTGACTGTGTCAGGATGGTCGCGAATTGCAACATCTCGATGGGAACATCATAGGTTTCGATACAAAGAATCCACTATTCGATATGTAGTCGAGACAGGAACAGTTAGTGATTTCGGGCTGGCTCTCACAAATGGAATAGTCGCTATACATATACAACAACTAATGGAGCACTTTGTTGGTTCTCGTATGTTCAGCACACCTTGTCATGGTGCCTTGTTGTCGTTAGCGTATAGAATCGGATTAATGTGAAAGAAATTAGACTAATTTATGAGATATCGGCGTATATCGATAATGGTGCATGCCACTCGCCTTTGTACTGATAACTTTTCCTTTCCAAATTGGATGCATTCTATCGTTTCAGTACAGATCAGAAATGTAGTGCTGAAACCGTTGAGCGTATCCAATTCGGAAATTAAAAGGCCGTCAACGAAATGCCGAAATCTCTTGCAAGCGGGTGTAATTTTATTCACAATAATCCAGTGCCATGCTCTAATCATAAAAAGGCACCGTGAAACTGTGTGCTAGAATGCATATGCCAGTTTCTTTTGCTAGCTTATGCAGCTAGATGAAACAACGAGCCGTAGCGAACGGATGGCACTAACTGGATTGGCAAAGTATAGAATTTAATTGAAGAGCGCAACAACGGTATTTGGTTAGGGAAGAATAAATGTTGCACTTGCTGAAGTTAAAATACTGCTGAACGCAGTAAACCTTTTTGCTTCCACAACCCCATTCGATTTGTTTATGCAGTCGTCGATGACTCCTTCAGCTGCACGTATACACCGCGACATAATAGGGATCATCTGAAAAAGCAGGTGCATGGGATTGAGATCACCGGAGAGATAAACGTGTTGGTAGAGAGATCCGTCTAGGATCTCCAGTTTCCATCTGGGAGTTTGTCGCGACGAGCGCACAGTGTTAAGTGCACTGTGCACTCGTCGCGAAAACATTCTCACGGAGACGTCGCAAGAATTCAAAATTTCTTGCGACGTAGTTCCCAGTGTCGGCCGATGTCTTGAGACCGGCTGACACTGGGAACGAAGTCCACTGTCGGCTGGAGCGGCATATAAGCAGCCCCAGCCGACTAGTGGGCACTGGGGTGTCAAAAACATTATCCAACATTTTTTTTCTTTTTCTGCTTACCGCAACTGATTGAAATCGCTATGCAGACAGTCATAAGCGCTCCCTCAATTGTCTAAATCTGCGGCAGTTTTTTGTGTTCATAGCTGTTGCCATATGAGTGGATTGTAGTAGGAGCTGTGGATACACTACCTCGAGCAGTTAGGTGCTGTGCTAGTAAATATAGCAATTTGCAATGTGAAGGCGTCTGAAAAATTGTGAGCAAAAAAAGTGAAGCGCGCAAATAATGCAAACTGATTTTGTGGAATTGAGCGTGCCATCAAAATTTTCATCTTTCGCTCACATTCGCTTCCTCGATGGTTAAAACTCATTAAATTCAGATTCAGAAGCCAATTTCGAAGAAGGGATGTGATAGCTTTCCCGAAGTACTGCAAACTTCCTGATTTTAGCTTCGCAAGTTTCAGAGGAACGCCTAGGAGACCAACATACTTGCGCATGCGTTGGTACTCCTCTTCCTACGCGCAAGCAAAATTGTCCAGCAAATTCGTCCGGCAAATGCGCAAATTCTGTGCCCCACGAGAATCTGCAAATTGCCAAAGTATCATCTAGGCAAGTTTCATTCGAGTCATCTAAACAAGTTTAAGTTTCATCCATCTTTTGCTTAGACGCCGTCCACTTGAGTGAAAAAGTTTTGCATAAGCCAACAGAAAGAATTCATCGACTGTGGTGCTGAAAATCGTTCTCCCGTGACCTCAGTAAATATCATTGCTACAGTCACTGGGAAGCTTGCCGTTACCCTGAGCTCTCAGACAGTTGCAGCTGCCATCGAACTCCAACGCAGGTGCGTCTTTCCTAACAGCTCACTTAGGATCATGAGATCTCCAATGTTTTGAAGGAGACCTCAGAAGTTGTCTTCAACAGAACGCGGTTTGTGAAGCAGGCGTGATCTGCTCTCGGAGCGTTTCGAAGGCCGGCCCTTGCAGTGTCATTAAAAGGCGAGCCACATTCGCTACTGATGACTTCGTGTTGGCTAGACTATACGTTGAACGTGCAACCGTTGTACGGATCATATGATCTCAGGCTCCTCCGTATACAGCGAGTTTTTCAAGAACTTCGAGCGATGCAGGATAGGCACTTTGTTCGACAGTGGCAAACGCCCGTCCCAGTCGATCTAGTAGCGCCAACTGCTGACGAGCCACCGGTTGCAACAAAGCCTCAAGCATCCGGTGTTGTGGTCGTTCGTGCTGGCTCAATATCATACGGAGAGAGAGTTCTTCAATGCCGATCTTCGCTATATAGTTCCGTTATCGGCGCATTGTTGTGGATGATTCGTCAGAGGACAGCGATCGTCATTTGTAGCACCGCTACCCTCGGTAGCGGTGCTACAAATGGCGATCGCTGGTCAGGCCATCGCTGCCGATTGGATGAGATCCGTGGATAGGTCAGCTTTATTTACAAACAGAAATGAGCTCAAAGTCGTCAGAACCTCGAGAGAATCGCCCACTGTGGAGCACAAAGGCATGGGTTGAAAAAGCTCGTGTGAAAAAGCCGAGACAAAGATGAATCACTGCAGTGCCTTCAAATGAAAGGAATATGGGTGTCTCCAACAAAATGGAGCCAATGAACGTAAGCGCAGAATTCTGCACGAAGTTTGCATAACATGGACATTGGCATATGAGTCGACAGTGAATTCGTTGTGGTCCTAATTGCGCAACTAGGGGAGGATTAGCTCTGCAGTTTCTTTTCTTCATATTGCAACTAATTGAAAAATGCGCTTCATGTGAACCAACGCGGCTTAAACAGAAAGTATATACCTTTACAACTCGTCCGGCTGTAAAGGCTGGAGTCACCGTCCGCCTAACATCCCTCCATTGCTGATCGTTCATGACGTTGACCATGTACTTGCGAATCGCTTGGTTGCCGATGAAAAAGTCCGATGTCTGCGTGAAGGAAATATCGTTAAAAACGGTGACAATATTTAGAAAATATCCTGTTCAACTATCCCAAGCTGTTCATTCTAGTCTGGGGATAAAAATATCAAAAATTGTCAATAATACAGATTTACGATAATCACAATCATCGTTTGAATGCATGACAATTTTCGGCAAAGCAGATTATTATGGTTTCTGCTAACGACAACTTCAAAACTTCAACAGTTCTGCCGGTTTCAAGAGGAGAACAAAAAGCAGTGAGAAATGATTCAAAAAAAAGAAAAAAAAACTAATTCTCACCACGCGGTTTTGGAACGTATCGAAGTCATGAATGAAGATTTGCTTCAGCATATCAAGATCGCTAACGGTCAATTCCGGAAATCCCATAAATGATGCACTGAAAGGAGCGGTTGCTTTATTCATATTGTTTAAAAATTCATAATTGTTTGATGTTAGTAAAGTGAAGAATATCACAAGTATTCAATATCTTGTTCTTGGAGGGATCGAGTAAGTGGGTGGTTGTGAATGATTCATCTGGATACAATGTCCTGAAGAAGCGGAGTGATACGAATGTGAGCAAGTTTTGTGCCTCATGAGCTCCTTTTTGTATCTCTTGAATATTTCAAGTTGTAACCTCAAAATGTTTGAACACTGCTCAAGCGTTATTGATATTGCTTCACTCGCTCGCATTTGAACATGAGGCGAACACAGTACTCAGATTGAAACACATTTAAATGAACGTACTAGCCGCTACAGGAGGCACCAAGAAAACTGAAGGATTATTTATGTTCATGATCTCTCACATGGCATCAACACGGCACAGAGTAAACGCATTTACCGCATTCAACTTCCAACCCTCATATCTTTGATGTACCATAATAATTACGTAGGCTTTCATAAGGTCGGAAATATTAGCTTGGAATGATTCATCATTCGATGAAGAAGTGTTCGCGTGAGATGGGAGAAGCATCTGCACCATACATTATCACCTCACGTTTTGCTTAACATCGAAATATATAAACTTCCCTCTTACTGCGGAAAGACAAGAAATACTAATATGTTGTCAAATTCGGCGTAATCCACCAGGGAAAGAAATAGAGCGCTGACCCAAAAAAACCGCCAAATTTCTTCATATTCTCTCCGTCGAATTTTTGGAATCCTCTCTGCATTTGAAGTATATTGCCGAAGAAGAAATTTGGCTCGGGTCCTGGTATGCCTCGCCGTTTCCAATATTCGTTCAGGTGCTTCGTCCATCTGAAGTAAGAAATGAGGGCTCCCTTAGTTACGCCATTTTCAAATAGAATGCAACTTGTTGTAAGCAATGTTGCAAAGCAATTATGGATACTCCAGTGTATTTAACTTTCCAAGCAACCATAAACAAAGCACTACACATACAATGCAAGAGCAAAAGTTACTGGAAAAGCTCAAGCAACCAACTAGCCGAGGAAACTCGTATGGATTGGAATTCGAATTCACTCTAAGTGGTATTGCGATGAGGGAAACATTTGCTAATAAAAACTTTGAATAGTGCTCTGCTCCGTGGCAACCAGATCAACCAGATTCTAAATCAGATGAAAATGCCACTGAGTTCAATTGATTATGACTAAATGTTTTTCCGCTGTTTTCCATGAAACTCAGTCACAGATGACAATTTTTTTTCGAACTTTTGACATTGAAATTTCACCGTTAAAATTTGCTGCACTTACAAGAAGTAAGCTGTGATTATGACAATGCTTGTCGTTGCTGCTATGATCACGTTGAATTTGACGAATGAAATGCATATCACAACGAGCAATACAGCTGCAACTTCGCCCAATCCAATAAAAACCATTTCTAAATGAGGTAGAGCTTACGGCGATAAAGACGACGGGAGTGTAGAGTTGATCAATCACGAAGAATACTGCTGCAATAGGTTTCTGGATTTTTCTTATAGCAAGAGCTTATTTTTCTCAATTTCTTAGGAAAAATTTTTATCAACATTTCTTTGACATCAACTGACGAAAAAACCAATTCGACTGGGAAAAAGAATCCATTAATCGAGCATTTCTGAATGCAAATAAAACGCAATCAAGAAAATTTTTCTTGAAATTCCAATTCGAGTGTGCCATATATGATGACCACTTAGCGAATACGATGCAAAACGTACTGAAATTCAATTTGCAAAAAGAAAGGTACGATGGATATGAACACAGCAATGCGGACACGATTCAAACACAGCGGGATACTGAATTGAAACAAAATTAGACTACAAGAAAGTAAAGTCCATCAAAATCAATTTTCAGCAACTAGAGAGTACCGGCAATCACTGGAGCAAGGATTCAACTTCAACTCAGGTGGAAGCACCTTTGGACCCCAGGGTTTCTATGCCATTAATTTTGGCAATCCGATGGTCTTGAATATTCCTGTGCCAACATAAGTTATATGTGAAGCTTGGAACTGTTGAAATTCAAACCTCTACAGTCGAAGTAAGGCAGGTAACTTGTAACTTCTCTAAAAGAGGAAGGGTTGTTAAACGCACGAAATCAAAAAAGTGTTTCAGGTCTACATGTGACGCACAAGACAAACGCCGTGTGCATATCACGAGGCGCGAACGGTGTCAATGAGCGCTCGCTGAATTCGCGGAAATCGAATGAGCCAGATCAAGGGTACTGTTGTGTATAATGAAGCAAAGATACTACTGTGGAAGGTCAGGCAAGCAGCAATAACACCAGCCTGGTTAGTTTTGAGACCAATTTACCATCCTGATCTCTTTTCCACGGTCAAACACGGTAAAGCAGTGGAGATGGATGAAAAAGTGCATGAAAATACAAATTCAATGGGAATTCATTAATAATATTCAATTCAGATGAATGAGTAATGTGAGTGTTTTGAGGCAGCAGAAAGGGAGGAAAATACAGGGTCAGCAACTAAACTTAAGGTGAATATAAATAGCAAAGGAAACGGTGCTAATTGCGGCAGTCATCAAAGAATCCAGATCGCTGAGAAAGTTGAATTCTACTGATCGTATCGTTAAACGATTGCAATGAATTCTATTTTTCTGCTCACAGTTTCTTCCAAGGCATTGCTTTCTTTCACTTTGAATAATGAAGTTGCTTTCTTTAACGGCTATGCGTAATGCTCGTATTATAGCTTTTGCCTCAAGCAAATAAGCTCCGTGCTAATGTTGGCATTGAGACCTTCAAATTTTGGGCGCTCGACCTGTCAGGCTTAAGTCGAAATACAATTCGCGCATGATGCATATAAAGAGCATTTCCGAAACTAAAAAACATTATGAAATCTGATGGCGAAATTAAATCACTGCTTGGAGCAATACAACCATACAGTCGATTTTGATTTTCCTTATCTATATCATTCGACAGGCATTCGAAAGTGCTATTAACTCACTAAAATCCAGAAAATCTCAGAAATCCTCTTTCACATAAGCGTCCTGTTGCATTTTGTATGTGTTAGACAAATTTCCCATGTGACTGCGGATTTTGACTCTTGCAATAGCATTCTGCAGAAATGCACTGAAAGGATATCGTATGTATGCGTATGTTGCGCTTCTGTTTACTGCTTGCTGGATTCACCTTGAGAACTACTAGAGATGAGGTTATGAAATTTTACAGATGCAACGAAGACTATAAATTACAGTTCTCAGGTCGATCTATGAATTTGCAAAGGCTTATGGGCGTTGATAGGTTTTCCACGCATTTCGTTTAGCCTGGACCCTATTTCCTACCGGCTTCTCAAGAGAAATTTTTACTGAATAAACTGGAGGAGAAGGGATACTGATGCACGCTTCACTTTAAAAAAAGTAACCTGCGAAACCAGTTGCACGAAAATAACGTATTTCAGAATCGCATATCGTGCTAACATCTCTTATATTTCAACCCCTTTCAACGGGATATGATGCTCTAGCCCCTCTGCTAACGAGTTTAATATTAGTTGATATTAATCCAATGCGTTTATCGTGGTTGACGCTGTTTGCAGACGACTTAAACACGCTAGGATGTAAACGCCCAAAAACCATGTAGTGGATGCTAAAATATTGCTTCACTCTCCAGCTATCAAATGAACCTAAAAGGAGAGGAGCAATTCACATACTGCTTTCCTCCACATCCACTCGAAGTGATACAGCGTTCATCCATTTTTCAGACAGTGAATACAAGAAAGAAAGTCGCATGAGAAAGAATAAAACTTCGGCATATTTTGATGAGCAGTTCGACACAACGCAGTTTCCACCTTCACAGTATCAATTTTTACACTCCGCCTACTCGCCTTAATCATAGCACATGCGCGGAAGAAATTCAAGCACAAAATTCTGTCGAGGCGATTTTTTATATGTTCCATTCTCAACGACTCGTTTTAGATGCTGATTTTCTACGATGAATGCATTTTTACTTCACGTATGTATTGTAAGCGGGAACTTTTCCGAAAACAATATTTTCAGATGTGTTTCATTACAGGATCTGGCATTGTCGAGACTGATTGGAATTCTGCCTCAACCGGCCTATTCAGAGATGAGCAAAAGAACGAGCGTCCAACCAATGAGAAGTGAATGTGAACGGATATAAAACGCGCATGGTTTTCATCAGAACAATAAAACTCCTTATTAATGGCGACCCTAATGCGGTGTCACCCGCAAACAACTGCAGAAGACTGTAATCTTTAATAATTAATGTCTCATCAAAGGAAGTACGTCACCACAAAAAAATAACACCAATGACTTTACGTTTAGATCGATTATGTGATAAGTCGATGCATTTAGGCGATAAGAGATTCTGCGGAGAAGAACTATACATGGAACGTATATCTGCCAATTGGGGCGTCGCTTATTGTTAGCTGAAACTTTAAGGTATATGATCCATAATACGCTTTGTGAATTCCCATGCCTAGAAAAGTTCAAGCGTTTGATATGTTTTTCGGAACCCAAACTTGGAGGAATGGCGTCCGAAAGGTGAGAAGAATGAATGGTGGTTTGGGAAGACTGCCCCTCCCTCGAGATTTATATAGTTGAAGAAAAAAGCTTACGCAGTCGAATCAGCGAATTCGAATGATCGAACTAAAGTTTATCGTAGCAAACATTCTTCAAAGAGAGTGGTTACCTCATTTTTGTTGATAAAAATTGTTTAATCTTGCACTTTGTTCTCACAATGTCTTCATGATACTTTTTTTCATGCCATCCGCGTTTTATAGTACTTTTTTCTGATTGTTGAATTAATGAAAGAAAGTTTTTGTCTATCAAAGTTCAAGGTTAACCTCTAACGAATAAACTTCTCTTGAGATGAAATTTCAAAGCTTTTTCTTCCTTCTTCCGACACTGAATGATAGGACTTGCTACGGCTAGTGTGTAATATTACGCACATGAATTTTCCTATGGTTCCTACAACGATTCCAGTGGAGAGGTAGTATTGATATCTTTCGTCGTCTCAATTCGAGTTTGCTAGTAGTAGTCTGCACAGAACACACTTCAACGTTTCGACTGAATCCAATGAGGTTCGCCGTTAACTAGGTAACTTCAGAAAACGAAACCCTTGGAACTGTTAGTGTATCGATCTCATTCCTGTAGTAGTGCCAATGATTTTCTTGTGCTGATCGCATGATTACTGTGCTCACTGATGGAGCATTATACAATGATCTAATGCCACAGGCTCTTCAAGACTTGAAATATTATATTTTTGAAAAAACATCTGGGCGTGCAAAGCTGCACTACAATATGGAATCATAGCGGGCCAATTAAGCTGGAGTTTTCCAGAAGTTTGGGACGCCCCTGCTACTTCTCAAAAGTCTCAACTGCGAGGACTTTATTTTTGGCAATTTTGGGTGCACTACTGAGATCCTACCGACCAACGTTCTTCACCGCTTGGTCATCCTTGAAGGTTCTTGGTCGTAGGAACCGAACTGCTCTCATTTTGCACCTGATTTCACGAGTGGGATAGATGAGTTGTAACCGTCTTCATTGCAAGACGATAATTTTTGATCCGTCCTCCTTTACGCTGATGAGCATGAAAGCATTGGCACATCGGATGATTTTGAAATATCGAGTCATAAGTGAACCATAAAGTTGTCTTCCACTCCCAATCTTTCATGTGGCTGCACTCTATATGCGGACAATATTCCATCAAAAGTATCATGAGATTCACAAAGAAAATTTTGCAATGTGAGTCATGAACGAATACGTAAGTTGCTTTGTGAATTGCGGCAGCCCTTGCTGCAATTTTTGCAAGCGTTCTTCAAAAGAGATTTAACCGGGTTTTATCGCATGCACATATGATAATGGGTTTGTTACTCAAAATTTTCTGTTGCAGGAGTGGCAATGTTTGGGGAACTGAGGGTGCTTGTAATTTTGTGATCCAAACCTCCGTTTGCTGATAGTCATTCGCCGGTCTCATGAAGGAGTCAAGCTGTACGACTAAGGAATTTGCGTGTCCAGCAATCCCAATGAGCGACCACGCGACCTTTGGCCGTCCCGTGGTGGATTGGCCGCACCCGTTTGTGTTCAGTGAGCGTTGAATGTGCTTCGTAGTGACATCAATAACGCGCCCACTCCTTCAGCATTATTGTTGGTATTTCCTTCAACTCGTTATGTCTGCTTGCCCGAACGATTTGCCAATGTTTTCATATCCATATTAATATAATTTTAATATTTTTTCCTGTACTCGCATGCCGAACAAAATTGTGATAATTGAATGAAATAAAGGCGAGTATATATGATTGTGTACATTTGTTTGATCAAAAATTGAAAACTGGCTTTTGAATAACTCACTATGATGAATGTACAAATGCCTGCCCATCGATCAATCGCAACACACTAACGATAATGGAATTTATTGAGAAGAAAATGTTGTTTCTTCCTTCGACACAAATACTTTTGTAATGGATTCTCATGAAATTCAAAACTACAAAGCGCGTATCGAAAAAAAGTAAAAAGTACAAAGATGATGATTTGACCGTTTTTGTTGAAACAGACTCACAACTAAGAGAATTTTGGGAATTCTGAATAATTCCTTCAACATCACAACATTGCTACTAATTTATCGAAGTCGACTTTGTGATTTTTTTATACCGTCAACGACAATAATTTAATCTGGCGCTGTAGAGGCAAAAAGTATTATGAACGAGCACTATTATAAACGAGTACTTGTTCTCGGCTCACAATGGCTGATAGAAACCACAAAATGAGAAAGTAATTAAATTGTGTAAAGTGAATGATCACTTGTTTCCTGTAGCGGCACAGATTATGAGACCGGTAGAGGTCACAAAAAACGCTCCAACTTATGTTTCAAGTTCGCGTTACTTGAAGACAGCAGCAATGTCATTCCGAAGAAGTCGGTATTTAATGATGAAATAAGCAATTAGTAAGTCATCCCGCTATCCTGTCGTAAGAAAAAACCGATGTGGTTTCATATTTAGAGGCGGAACTGAAAGTCGTGGATTGAGTAATTCATCAAAACTTATAGATGAAACTGGAAGAACAAGATCGACGAGATTGTTTCGAGTGATTTCCGATTGCCAGAGGAGCTAGAACAGAGAATGTTTGGGCGTTCCGGTTGTTTTTGATTCCACTGTTGGTTTGTTTATCGATATTGTTGTTTGCATTCATATACCGTGCTCGTAATTATCCACTTTGATAGGCTTGAAAAGTTCAAAATGGTGGGCCAAGATTAAAAGTGTAATCGACGTTCGATAGTTCCTCATGGCGAGGCAACAACGTTATGGTAATTTGTACAACCTAATTACGGCTTTGAGCACCACGTCGAAATCCGCAAATGGAGCGCGATGGTTGAAGTGAAATTATCTGACCATCGTTGATCGCTGACAAACAAACGTTGCTAGAATTAATGCGAGTCGAACGGTTCGTTCCTCGCAACAGTGGAAATTTTTCACAACATTCACAGAGATACAGATTTGACAAAACTTTAACTTGAAATGAGTGGAATTTTTAGCGAAATTGCCGCAAGTCAATCCTTGGAAATTCCAAGAAAGCTTACCGCTTAGTGAAAAAATGTTCGATATGCGTACTCCACTTGAGGATGCAGAGCAAATCGGAGCGTCCCAACCGATTCAGCGTGAGGAAAAATCGAAATCCTCAAACCCATGCGAGAAAAAGAGTTGTAACTCTTGCAGTCCCTCAGTTTCCCAATGATGGCAATTTCGTGGCCACATGTGGAAGTTGCGGAAGAATCCCAGTTGAATCGGCTTTTACTGCTCATTAAAATGAGACACGAACAGTTGCGCATCGACATCTAATTCCGGCAGTGTTTGAAATAAAGGTGCTTCACCGGAGACTCTGTTGCCAAATGAAGACTTGTTACTATGAAAGAACTGCAATCGATAAAGTTTGAGCTGGTTGAGAAGGAGATTTTGCGGATTCCATAATGATTATTCGGTCGACGCACAGAAAAATTCGGGACAATGACAGAAAGTCAAGAGAGACGAATAATATGCGCCCAGACGAACGAGTCACTCTTTCAATCCTCTGCTGAACTGACACAAAACGCGTTTGTTGAACCCATCAACGACATCATTGCCCGAGCGGTCGGACTGCATGAAATTAAAGCAAATCATATCACGCATTCAATTAGTGTAGGCGAGTAACAAAGTCGGAGGGAATTGCAAAACTGTTTCATCGCTTAAGCCTCACTGGCCGACTCCGCTGTTTGGCGTGATTCCTCTTATGGTACACAATGAGGAAGGAGCCCAGTGTCTAAAGACGCTGTGGTCTATTAAATCGATCAGTGCCTCAAGACGATATGGTCTATTAAATCGATGAACTTTATGTTGCTCTAGTGCAAAACTCTGTAAATGTGTTTTTTCCGTCGTTCAGGGGACTTCTGGCTAGGGCGATCTCATCCTGGTCCCACCCGAATCTCGATTCGCTAGCAAAATTTACCCTCAATGGAATGAAGTGTGGTTGCTGGCAAATTTTTCAGGCCAATCCCCAAGCCAACTTGGTGGATGCCTACGCTGCAGTGTTGTGTCGCTACCGTTTAGACCAAATGAGCACTTAGAATGCCAAGTTGAATGTAAAAGTTTTTCACTCTCACTCCAAACTTGAAGTAGCGGGAGCTCAGCCCGCAGGACAGCTCCAGTTAACTGCACGTGCTGCCAACGTCAGCGACGAACGGGCGTACGCTTTTAAATAACGACGGGACAAGGGAAAGGGCGCAATTTTTCACAGTGACGCCATTTCGTTTGTAAGCTTTTCCAGAAGAATGTCAAGACATGCTCCAAGAAGATGAAACAGGGCAGATGAGTCACATTTTCCTTGCCACGTCCTGCTGCAATGCAGAACAGAAAGCCTGAGAGACTCGTGCAGTGTGACCGATGGTCTAGAATGAACGAGTTTAATACACCGTCGCAATTTATATTCTTTGGCCATTCCTGAAACCTGAGTCGCCGCAAAGACATCGTTTGGCAACCAATAAAGTTTACTGGCAACAAGTAAAATTTTGCAACGCCATTCCCTTGTAGGGAATACCTTTGCCCGGATTCATTTCAAGTTAACGCAGTGATGCATGTTTTTTGTCCTTCCTTCTGCATAGTGGAAGACCTTTGCATGATGTATTTTTTGTAGAATCCAAAGATTCTTTTTTTTCCAAAAACGAACACAAATAACAAGAACAAACTAGTCATCCCACTAGAAGTATCAATTACTCTGCACCCGCCAGTGCTAAAATTCCTCGCAAGGGAAGTTGCACCACATAATGTAAGTGTCTCTGCCGAGGGGAGCACCTCCATTTTGGAGTACCTCTATTTTGGATGCTAGATGTTGGATATGTGGTGATGTTTCAAAACATGCAAAGTGATGATTTCGCCTATTGAAAGTGCGATTGCAAAATGCGTGCACGTGGCAAAAAGTGCAATGTACAATGGCCACATCATGATGACGCGCAGCGATGTAGTGGGTACCACGTGAACGCATAGCAGGGCTGTCATATTTCAACATGGACTGTCAAGTGACGACCACTATATAAGCTGGGCCTTTTCCATTGTTTTTGTCTGTGTGTGTTCTGGGTGTCTCAGTACTTCGGTTCTTCGTCTAATAAAGCTCGCTCCTCACTCGCCGTCTCCGTCTACGTCATCACACCACCACTCGGCGACGCAACAATCCCCAGTCAATAATCAGCAGTCACGACCAAATACACAACACTAGAGAATGCGCATTTTCCTTAATCGTGTATTTTCTTTACCCAATTGCCTGAGCAAGTTGATCGCGTCATTCTCACCTTTGCAACAACCTCTGATTACTTGTCGCAAAGTGATCTTTTTGTTGAACTCACAATCGCTTCAAATGTTCTTTTGTTTCCAACAGTCTTCAGTATTCGACCCGGTCGTCTTTTCTTTCGCCTATATTCATTCCGTGACAGGGGGTCGACGTTTAATGTCCCATCCACTAGCCAAACACTAGGAGAGTTTTTTGGTGCTACTGCGCCTATCCCACTTCCATACCGTTTCGTTAACGCCACTTCAGTGCACTGAACTATTCGCCAATGACAAGCACAGTTATTGTCATTTCAGTGACCATGAAATCTTCTTGTTCCATAGGGACGTTTCCTCGCATTCATCACCACTGTAAACCAAAGGTTTCTTTTTCAATCATCACACAAGATCATGGAAGCACTCGCAGAGACGAGCTGTCAATAACGACCTGACATCATTGAACTGTTTAGTCGCCTCTTCTTGACTACGAAGGTCTCGGAAAACTGGTTTGTTTCGAAGGCAGGGGAGGAGTGGATGGGGTAAAGCTAGTAAGAACAATTGTTGTGGGCGTCAAAGTTTTCAGAGTTGAGACGCCTCAGCAGCCGAACATTTGCGGGGTAGGAAATGGAAGGTGAGGAAGATTCCGTCGTCGAAGCTTATTCTTTACAACGAGGAAATTCCAAACGCGCGCTAATATTTCTCGTTAGGTCGTCTATGTTGAGAGGATAACTGCGTCATGCACCGCAAGAAGCATGCATTTGTCAGGAGGTGATGTCGGATTGGAAGAAGAGGGTAAAATGTTGACGCTAGAGGTCGCAGGTCGTATCAGAAGGAGAGTTCGAGGGTAAACATATATAAGAGAAGGATGAGAATGTTTAGCTAGGCAGGGAGGGTGGCATTTGATCGATGCGTAGGAAGTCTCGCCATTACATACGTTAAAGAGACAGCGCAGGCAGTTCTGACACGACGTGCCCTGCTGCCACATATGGCAAACGAGCGATCCACTACAGTCACGATTTAGTTAGTGCTCATCGTTATGATTGTGATGGGCTATCATCTGCTTGTAAGTTATTTGCTGGTGACGTGGGAACCTATGAGCCACCCGTACATCCTCCTGTTTACCTATGAGGAGACCACCATAGCTCTTTCAATGCGTGTAAGAGAAGCTCAACCTTAGAGAGTACACGAGACATCCCTATTCTTATGCATACCACTTTTCTTTCTAATTATCCTTTGCACTTAGATAATCCGCATATGCCGTCAACTGAAACTCCTGCTTGTGGTTTATTCGTAAATTTAAGAGTGTTCATCGGTGGTTGGGACATTGTCTAAATTTATCGAGTAAAGCCTCCGCGGTTACAAATAGAGTACTCGCATATCTCTGGCACAAACGTTTGTAGTAATACTAGATATCCTTTGAGATAGACTTGGGTTGACTTCTTCTGCATTATGCTCGTGGAATACTACGTTTCCTAGATTCCCTTTCAGGGTGTAGCTGATAGAAAACATTCATAAGCCATTCAGCTGTTGAATCACAGAGAGCCACAAGCTGAGTACAACCTCGTGATTACAGAAGTCCTTGAGCTACGGCTTTTGGAATAATTACAATCACTTCTATACTCTATACAATCAATGGATCACAAAATGGAGACCGGTTCTCTTAATATCAACATCGAGGAAATGTATCCGGCTCACCTGCGAAGGAAAGATCACTTTCGAGCCCCCTCCCCCTAAGCACTTATAGATCAAAGAGTGTTGTGAATTCGTTATGCCGTAGTTTGCTTGTGTCTGAAGCACATAACTGCAATTGGTTGGTCTACGAGATGCCTACCCTATGTAAATCGTCGGCGTTCGATGGACGTCCAGAATCTTCCATGTCTCCTTACACAACAGTCTGCGTGGCTTATGTTCCGTGCATTTTCAGCAGTAGGTTCTTGCTTATTTTACTGGTGCTGACGTTTTTCCTTTGTATTTTATTCTCACTGTTCTTTGCTGCATTTAAACTCGGCTATTGAGTATCACAGATTCCACACATTCACTTAATTTTTAGCACGTAAGCTTTGAGATTTCTAAACTGCAACATTCGAATCCAGGATCAGAGCAGCCACTAGCCGAAGACTTGGTAAAATGAAAGATATTAACTCATTATTCATGAGCAGTTTCGCCATGATGCCATAATCCAGAAGTTCTAATTCGAAGTCGCTTCTCCGATTAGTGATTCCTTCGTTTCACAGTAACAAAAAGTGGAGCTTTCGGTTTCGTCATTCCTGTTGAATTCAATTCGAGAAGCTTGCCCTGTAACGAAACGGTCTAGAAAATGGCGTGAAGATAATTCCCAAAGAAATAGATTTCCCCCCCCCCCCCCCCCACCCAAAAAAAACGATACCGAAAACCACCACGCTCAAATATTCGCAACGCGTTCCATAAGTGTCAACCATCAGTAAATGAGAATTATAGCCCTGTGAAATTTCCGTTAAAGCCATCTCCACTTCCGTGCGTGAACAAGTGGGAGTGCAATGATTCATCTTGTGACGTGGAATTTCGTTGACGCAAAAATTTTGGTACGTTCCATTTTAGGCAATTTGGAGATGAAGAAAGACAAGTATTCATACTCTATATGTATATACATATACATATAAAACAGCTCTAACATCGCATCACTTTGTTTCATGCAACTGTTCCTATTATTCCGTTGTGTTCGACAACAACCCTGCGCGAGTTTCATATACCGCTGGAGCTCCCAGCAGGGCAATCGT
>JAAVTS010000766.1:0-37913 GCA_022845575.1 Baylisascaris ailuri | reverse complement strand
TGTTTAGAAACTCAACAGCATCAAAATGCTTCCTGAGCATGCGAAGCTCTTAAACAGATTTTGTTCTATGGAATAGACAACGCGAATTCATCGCTACAAGCAAACAACTTGTTGAAATCACAGCTGAATTAAGCTTCAATTGCATCAAATGTAAAATGCGTATTACAAAAACAGCAGTGAATCAGACGAAGAGGAGCATCGGATTGTTAGAGTGGCCTCAAGTAAACAGTCAACTGCACCCGGGGCGATGGTCACTCTCTGTCTGTCGGAATTCAATCGCCAACGCCTGACGAAATGTCTTAATGTAAAACCATGCACACGCTTAAACGTAGACACGTACATGTGCATGCACTTACTGGAAAATACACGATCAACCGGCAAATCAACGCAAAACCATTTTCTTGCTCACCATGCGACCGAATTCATTCCCTTACCTTTCCGGATCGAATTTTTCCGGATTTGGCCAGTAACGTTCATTATAATGGATAGCGAAGGTCGGCATATAAACGAAAGTGCCTTTCTCAATTTTAATTCCACCCACTGTAATATCCGAGGCGCACTTACGATCGTTTCTGCAATAAGAAAAATCTATTCCTCTTTGCCCAGGGGCGAAATCCATTATCACATCTCAATGCTATCAAATCGCACTGTATCCTAGCACCTTAGTGGAATGATTATCACGATTCAATGGTATTATCTCATCGACATAACAACTTTTTTTGATTTTGCGCAAGCACATTCATATAGGCATTCCTCATGCACACTTCTAGTTTTGTGTCGAGTAAGACGGGCATTTCGAACCTTCTTCGAATCTTTTTGTCGCTGAATTCACCGCTACTTATAACGAGCATACTTCTGATGACACTTTATTAACCACGCTTGCGTACTTGTTCCTGGTGGCGCCGACCATTCAGAGATCAGCGAGGCTTCAGGTCCTATGATAGTATCCTAACAGCATAACACCATCTTGTTGTCTTTTGTGATCGCAAGGTTCCACATCGAAAATGAGAACATTTTGATAAACGCATGCCATACCTTGGAATGGGCGGATACATTCGCAGTGTTTCATTCATTACTTGTTCGATGTAGGGCATTTTCGTAAGATCATCATATCCAATGGTCTCCTGGAGTATTTGTAATCATTGGATCGCATTGAGTAATATTTTGCAGACAGTTATCATAGGGTGAGGAGAGACAAGGTTGAAACAACAGTCGGAAGATAGCTTCGCCCCTCCCCCTCCCTCCACCTATTCAAGGAAGGTAATTCCTGCAGCCTCACTGCACAAGTAGGCGCCTTCGTTTTCGTTTCGGACGTAGCTGAATGGAAAAAGTAAAGTTGTGGCTAGGCTTCTAAAGCGATGGTCCACAAGGGAAAGTGGTACATTGAATGTGATATATCGATGTATCGTTCTAACTCTTTGATACCGACGGCTTGACGTTACCACATCCACTGCTCGAAATGATAATGTTTTGTCAAAAAAAAAAAGCCTCCAATTTCAACTACTCCACCTCCGATTAAACGCTTAACGGCAAGATTCCAAACTCAGGTACAACGATGGAAACGCACGAATTTGTAGAGTGCTGAGTGAGATCAGTTTGGGAGTAAAATTGGAATGCGTAGGTGGTAACAACTTGTACATTGAAACAAAAAACGCCTTTCGCGCAATGATAACCACCTGCACGTTCTATGCTGATCAATACTGCACAGCCGAGGCGCAACTCCAGAAGAAATTGGGAGGCATTTTACACGCAATGAGGCAAATATCGGCTATATGGTTTCTTTCGAAATCCTGCCATATAGGAAAGCAAAACGCCTTTGCTGGCAATACCTTGTGCCCAACGACGTTCATAACTTGAGCGTGCGCAATTTCCTGCACCTGTGGGTTAGAAGCAAGACAGTAGGCAGCAAACTGGAGAGCAGTCGCTGTTGTTTCATAACCGGCGATAAGAAATAGGTATCCTTGTGCAATCAGCTCCACATCGGTCAGGACGATCTGAAACATGATCTTACAGCTTGGACGTGCGCTACAGCAGACTGAAATATTAAAGAATGCTCACATGCGGATTACAGTCTCCGCTAGCACTCAAGATGCTTTCGGGGCAAACAAATGAGGAAATATAAGGCCTTGACTTCTTGGCATAATTCAACACGAAAATCTCTCTACAGTATTCCTGGGCACCTGGGCCAAGTAAAAAGCAAGCAGCCAAGTTCCCTGACTTGTGTAACACAGGTCCGACACGTTCGTCTCTGGTAACTTAAATAAGCGCTCGGAAGTTTTTGACTTTCTTCAAAGAAAGGCACAGAAAAGTGCTGCAGGACAGTCTTGCCATCTCGTAACGCAAAGCAACAACATTCTTTGTTCGTTGACATTCCCCTCGTTCTACTATATTTCCTTTGTTCCAGCTGCAGATGCCTGAGCTCTGCGAAGTGACTGAGTAGCTTTTAAGTGTAAAGCGACTCTTTTGCGCGAAAAATGCTCTCATTCAGTAATATTCAGACGAAAGAAGAGTTATTCCTTGTGCCCTTGCACAGCCGTGCATTGGCCTCTGGGTGAAATTAGTGACTATCGTTTGTAGCTGAATGGAACAACTGCAGGTGTTGCTCGAAGGGCTTAGGGATTGTAGCCTCACCGATCAGACTGACAGGTGTTGACAGAACCTGCAGTGCAAGGTATCCGCAAGCGTGGCCTTGGATGCTAGGTCTCATTTTGAGCTATCATCATCTACGCCATGAGGCAGAATTTGCTATGAAGTCCGTTATCCAGATTCCTTTGTTGTTCGCCTGACGCGGTGCAGAGGCCGATTTTTGATCTAGAACTAACCTATACGTAAGCTAGCGCATTTTATGATATCTACCAATATATTCCCTTACCAGGTAATCAGTCGACATTATGATCTCAATTGCAGGACCAACGTTGATGGCAGTACTCCTATTGACTCTTTTAATATGCGCAAAGACACTACATCATTTCTAGCACATTTCCTCGGGAGAGGATCGAAACGAATGTAACCTTTTTTCCGTTGGCTAGCGCATCGTGCATCAATTCTTCGTCTTTGTCTATAATTTCCGACTCCTCCATCGCATCAAAGAGCAATTGGAGAAAATCAGGATCAGCCTGAAATGATTATTCATTGACCATTTCAAAGGTTTTGAGGTAACCCTCTCTACCTACTTCATTACTCCAAAATTTCGAACTC
The DNA here is from genome assembly GCA_022845575.1 of Baylisascaris ailuri. Lineage (NCBI taxonomy): Eukaryota > Metazoa > Nematoda > Chromadorea > Rhabditida > Ascarididae > Baylisascaris > Baylisascaris ailuri. The sequence goes on along the minus strand of JAAVTS010000766.1, from coordinate 34,715 downwards.
AGTGTTTATCACTGGCACTGCACCGTGCCGGCACAAGCCTACAATGCAATGTTGTTCAGCAAAGTTTGCAGAACATTGCTTGCACGGCGATTATTTAAGGAGTTTTCGCTACTAGGCCTTCGCATTCCATAAGTAAAGCAACGTTTTCATTTCGACTCATTTTCTGTGCTTCGGGAATCAGCTCGCGTCTTTCATGATTCAGTAAATCTTGATAACAAAGTGCCTTTTTCCTTTGCTTTTTGGTAAACTTGGCCAGAAACTTCTGTTTCCTTTCGCAGGCAGCTTAAAACTTGTAAGCATATTTTTGCCTGCGGTCCCCAGCAACCAATGCCAATGCGGTAATGTTCTCGAACAAACGTGCTTTTTTCATGTGGAAACCTGTTTCGCATGGGTGTACCACTTACACCCGAACAATGTCATTGTTCCGATTTCAGAGTGGTTTCTGTTGTTTGAGGAAGAAATAATTTACGATGTGCGGTGGCGATTATATAGAAGTGTTTCTTGCACTCACAGATTTTTATGAATAAAATATTCTGCGCTTATGAAAACATCACAAGTCAAACCTCACGAGGGCAGTTTCGTCTTTCTTCGACAATCTTTCGTAGGACGCCCTCGAAGAACACGTCACAAGTATTGCCAATGAGTTGAAAGTTGAAAATTCTTTCCATTATACGTGCTATGGTCGGGAAAAGTGCTGCAACAATGCAAACGAAGCATTCATGGCATAAGCACCTCGCAAAATTTGGTAAGATTTTCGTCACTTTATTCACCTCACAAGTTTGGTGAATGGAAATACAGCAGACTGGGTTATCCAAAACTGTCGTTTAATAAAGTGAAGAGTGTAAGACCGCTCGTACACCCACCCGCCTTTGTTATCCAGCAAATGTTTCACATATATCACATTACCTTTGAGATTGACTAAGAGCCAGCACTAACGAGTGCTCGAAAGATTCTCATACTAACTCTCCTGTTCAGTCGAATGAATTTTTATTATTTTTTTTTTCATTTTCTCGATTCAAAAATGTTCCTTCATTGGCAAGTAGTAGATTGACGAAATCTGGTTGCTTATTTTTTGTGTAAATTTAAAAACTATTTGACGAGTCTGAGCGAAACCGCATTCGACTTTTTCACACCACGGGTTTATACGTCGTTTTGTGTAAAGAACACAAAAACCAGCTCCCTGCTGTGTCGATTGTGCCAGAGGCTAAAAAAAAACAAACTTCTAAGTTATCGAGCATAGAAAATCGGTTGAAACTCTGCTTCATCACGACACTATAACTCAAACAGTGCTCTCGTTTTCCGAATCTCCCCGTCTATTTGTTGCAATGTAAATCAAGTTCTGTTAGGCGAAACACTATCGTTGCCGTCATATTTGGAAACAACGGGAGACCGGTGTTGTTTAATCATCGACAATGATCAAACATTCAAGTGAAAAAATGAATAGCAATTACCCAAGAGCATAATTCGGAAATCGACGAATGAAAAACCGAATATTTTATTCGCATAATATGGAAATTGAGAGTCTTGATTTGTCTGTACGCTTAAATCGACACCGAATGCGGACTGAGCGACAATATCCATCGTCAAATTGGCGAAAAATCTGAAATTTGTGAAGAAAAAATCTGAAACATATGGCGGTTAACAGCACTTCCAAAAGCAAGCCGATTGTTTTCCATAGAACAAACTGAAGCAACTTCATTTGTAGCGAGCTTGTTCATTTTCTTTTTCTGAATGAAATGAGAACAATTTGTCGAATGGTAACAGTATTCGAATAAGTTGCCTTGCCAGCTTCTATTGACGTGAGCTTTCCTCCCCAACCGTAAGCAATTAAATGGAGATAAATTGGTCTGCGCATCACAAACAGGTGACATAAGGCTGCGTTGCTAAGCGAGGGACTGCCTGCTAAATAAGAGCATTTTATTAAGTAAACGTTGTGACTATATTGCTCTGATTGTTTCCTTAGTTGAGCTGAAGTGTGTTAAATCAGCGCAAACTTTTTTGTGTCCAGCATCCCTTTTGATCTCGAAATGCAATCATCCAACACCGTCTCCGCGGTACGAATACATCGCGCCATAATCGGGAACATCTGAAAGATTGATGCACAAATGTGGAACATGCTAGAGAATCTCAAATTATATGCACTTCGGGGGTTTCCAGTTATCGGCGTAAAGAGCTTCTTAAAATGGCAACAAATAGTATAATGCACAATAGCTCTTCCGCAATAATCAATTGTTTGGAAGATGTTGCATCGCATGGAAGATTTTTACGTTGTTTTCAGCTGTACTATTAGCAACTTTTAGTACCCTTCAGCAAATATTTTTTCGCTACATGCAACTTAAGCCATGCCCGAATTCTGTAGAAATTACCCTCAAGCATGCAACGTTGGGAAGCGTAAGATATTCACAGTTTGTTTTCGATTAATCGGCCAAACTGCAAGCTGATGCGTTGGCACGGTAGCTATTCGTCTAACGTTCAAAATAATGCGCACAAGGGTATCGCATTTGCGGCAACACTCAGGACACTCTTGGAAAATATTAGCAGACAACGAAGCAAACGTTGCTTCACTCTGCTTTCATGGATTCAGATAGGCTCAAAATGTTTTTTTTCAGTTTTTTTTCCTAGAATTTCGTCATTCGTACCAATTTGCTCATGAAGATATTTTGTGCTATAGTACGAGCCATTCTCATCTAGATGGTCTAACTAAATTCTTTTTTTTATTTCGAATTCTGAGGACGCTTTGTATGTTGTGTACACCTATACCTAAGCTTCAGCAGCACTTTGCGAAAATGAAAATTCGCTGCCATATTTGGCTAACGAGAACGAAACTGAAACATTCGCTCTGATAACACCCTCAATTATTAGTGTATGCATTGATAAGGACTTTGTGTCTGAAATCGAGGATTAGATCATTGTGGCTGCAATTGCAGGCAGCGAATAACGGACTTTCGGAAGTACTGAAACTGCGTACGTATTATAGTTTGGCCATATTGGATGTTTTCGTTATCGAATAAACCACTAAAGTGATCACCTTCACAACGCGTCCACGTGTGAAGGCTGGAGTTATTGTTCTTCGAACATCTTTCCAATGCTGATCCCTCATGACGTTGACCATATGCTTGCGAATTGTTTGATTACCAATAAAGAAGTCGGATATCTGAGAAATCAACAAGCTCTTTAGAATGCACTCTTTGCGTCACAGATTTCTCATTTGTTTCTCGTGCATCATTGGGCTCACTGGACGGCTAAATTATTGGAATATTGTCATGAGTAGTAAACGTTCATAAAATTGTAACGGAGGAGCAAAGCATGCTTGCACGGGCTGCTAGCGAAATTCAACTCTTAGAAATTACGGCAATATTAAAAAATGAACATATGGAAAAGTCGTTCTTCACAAATTTGCATCGATACGAAAGTGCTGAACAATAAAAGGAGGTGGCTGAGAAAATATGATTCTAACCACGCGATTTGGGAACGTTGCGAAGTCTTGAATGAGAATTTGCTTTAGCATGTCGAGATCGCAAACGTTCAACTCGGGAAATCCCATGAATGATGCGCTGAAAAGGATTGACCAGTTGTCTTCTTTACATTGCTGCAAAACCATTTTTAGTTGATTACATCAGCTAAAGGAATATGGCACACACGTACTATATTTATTTCATTTTTCCATCGCCTCATGTGCGCAACATTTGCGGATCGAAGTTTTGTACTTTATAAACTGTACTCTGAATGAAGAACCACTAGGGCGTTTCTGCGTTCCATTAGGCGAATTTTGTGCCTACTTTCGTAACCTTCCGCCTTCCCTGCCTCGCATCGGTCCGCATCTCATTCCCTTCAGATGAATTTATTTCTCCATATCATCTTGGTGAAAGAAAAATCACCAAAAGCCGACGTTTTGACAGGTTAAAACAGACCCGGAAAAGCCAAAATGTCTCAAAAAAGCTGAAGGACAGCACAACTGAGACAGAATAGAGCCGACATGAATGTTCAAGTAGCAAGCGGTTGCTTTAATTATGTGTGAAACGGCAGGTCGACCCCTTAGGTTACGGAGAAATATGGAGTTCTAAAAAAAATGCTACAAAGAAGGATCTTCTAACGAGGATGGACGACCGTGCGAGACAAATCAGTTGAATTCTCGATGGAAAGCTCCCCCTATCGCAAACAAAGAATCTGGTTTTCCAGAATTAAAACACTTTTGCAACAAAACGCTGCCAAGATCGAAGAGGAAATGCACATTGTCAAAAAACAATGTTCAAATATCATCCGCTATACCTAAAATACGTAATCTTGATGAGCCGAATAACACTCATCGGCGAACAACACAAACATCGCCCGTTTTTCAATCATAATCCGGTGAGATTGTAGCAATTCGAAGCTCTAAATATGAAGTATTGCAAAAATTTTTGACTTTTAATCACTTTCCACCCAGGAAGGCTTCCAAAGTGGATTAAAACTTAATCACTTGCAAAAAAGTGGATTAAAAAAAACTTAAAACGGTTGCCAGGTGGACCTGTTGAGCGTTAAACGGTTAGTTAGCACTAACTTTTTGTACATGTTTCTAAATTTTGCAGAAATTTCAGATTGTAACTTCCTTCCAAATACTCGTTGGATGAAAACCACATTGCCAGCTGTTACAGCCTTCAAGTGATTGATCAAATACGAAAACAGGTGCAATGCATGGACTACACACCCAAAAACATTGCTCCTCTTCAGCTTCTTCATTGAGTGTCTTCAATCTCGTCAATATTTCAACGAAACGATTGATTAAATCTCACAAAGCTGCGCATACTTGTGTTTCTCACATTTTTTCTCATGGACAAAATAAACCCCAGCAGACTTCGTTACTGCGTAATTCCCTATAAAAGACCGGAAATTATCCAACAGCTAACATAAGCAGTAGGGGATGGTTGCATCTCACGTTCGGCGCTATAAAAATGTGAAAATATTACAGAACTACAGAAATTACGTCGTTGAGTGGTTAATCTCTTTGATTTTCGTATGTCACATTAATTATAAGTACATTCACGACATGTGGAATATGTCCACGGGATGAACCATCATTCGATAAGAGAGCACTCGGCTGAATAAGTATAGCGGTTGCGCCATGGCGTTTTTCACACCACTACAGCTCCCATATTAGATTCGAATCGATAAAGTTTTCGACCACTGGAAAAGGTAAAGCAGTGGAGAGATACATCATCAGTTTCAGCAGAGTCCATCAGGAAAAAAAGCGGAGCTATAACCCGTAGAAACGGCCGAATTTCTTCATATTCTCGATGTCGAATTCAGCAAATCCTCTTTGCAGTTGAAGCATATTTCCGAAAAAGAAATGTGGTTCAGGTCCAGGTATGCCTCGCCGTTTCCAATATTCGTTCACTCGCTTTGTCCATCTGAAATAAGCTAAGGCAGATCCATTACGCAGGTTCTTCTCATATAGAATGCAACTTTTTGTTTAAAATGTTGCAGAGCGATTTAAAGTGCTCAGCAATGACCAACTTTCCACGGATGCGAAAGAACGGAATAGAAACAGAATGCAACGGCAAGATTTTTATGAAATCGATGGGACAATGAAGCTGAACCCCTGCTGCAGGAGTCCGCAGGGAGAGGGGAAGTGGGAATAAAACTGTTCGAAGGGATAGGCTGATGCACATACTCTCAACCGAGACGAAACATCAGCAAACTGAATTCGTGTGCTCGCAAGCATGTGTTTTTCTATACCTTCGACGGCTGTAGGACGAGGGATTGATACGTTTTTTTCGAATTTATCATTTTGGAAGGGCATTACTTGAGGCGGATGCACTTACAGGAAGTAAGCAGTGAGCGCGATGATGCATATCGTTGCAGCAAGGATGACGTTGAACTTGATGAAGGAAAAAGATATCACCACAAGTGGCACAACGGCACCTTCTCCTATTCCAATCACAACCATATCTAAACAAAGTAAAAGCTTCTAATGTTGAAAGCAAGAAAGCTTGAAGTTGGCGATTGCGAATAAACACCATTGCATCTGATATTTGAATTTGCTGCTTACAGAAGTATCTTCTTGCGCAATCGAATGAAATTTTGTAAAGGTTCTCTTCAAAACATGTAAAAAGGATTGTTGTTTACATAGAAAAGGAACCGATAGGTTGATAATGACTAGGGAGATATGAGGAACAAAATCGGGCGCTAATTAGTGATCGGGTTGTAAAAGCAAATCACTAAGCAGATAGCTTATATTTGCCGTTCGAAAAAAATTTTCGCGAAATCAAAATTTGAATAATAGAAATCATTGGAACGCATCGCTGCAAGGTGAAACGCAAACCGCATTTCTTAGCCCGTCCATGAAAACACTGGCGCGGAAATATTTATGGTACACTAGGCCGGACAACTGGAATGAGTGTACACAGCTCAGAATTTTCGAAATTTTAAAATCAGTTCCCGAGAATTCGAAAGGACGAACACCTGCTTGAGGTCCAGGTTAATTCCACAATTGATTTTGGAGTTCAGCTTCACATCATGACACACTTTTCGTTCGCTTCAACTCAGCATACGATGATGTTATGAAGGAGAGAGACAGCAGCTCGAATATTAGCAAGGGTAGTTGCTGTGCTAGTGTGGCCCTTTCCATGCAAATTATAGAAGTTTTATAAAGAACAAAAAGTCACGACAACAGCTTCAGTTGTTCAATGCATACCGCTCGCTTTAAGCAGCCATTTACAGCTGCCTGAGATAAAAACACTCCTTCAATCATAAGCATACTAAAATGCAATACAACTCCAAGATATGACAGTCATGAGCATTGAGTCGTATGCCCCAAACAGATGTAGGAAAGGAACTAGTGACAATGCAGTCGTCGCACAGATCTCAACAACACTGTACCTATGACAGTTCACATCTGGGGAGCAAAACTCGTGGCATTCTCAGTCGTATATCAAGTATTCAGCGATTATATTCATGAGTTTATTGTGCTCGATTGAGATTTTCAACTTTCCAATGCAACATCGAGCGCTAGCGTTAGATAGAAGATAATTCCAAAAGGTTGTAGCTCATTTGGCGGGAATTATTCCATATGTTCGCTCTAAGCTATCATATGAAAACATCTGAGTGTCTTAGTGCGCTCAGTAAGGTTCAAGAAGAAAAAAAATTAAAACAATTAACATGTAGAAAGCAGTAAATAACTTTATGAGGAGGCAACGCCTTGTTTCATTCTTGCAGCTGCAAGTGTTTGCGAAGAAATATGAAACCTTCTTTCATACCAGTACATTGACTTTGCTCTGAAATTTGATTGTGGTTCTGCTCAACCAACTCAACTATCTTTACTACTGCAACATCTATAAGCAGTACATTATCAATACGCAGTTGAGGAGTAAAGAAACCTATATCTTTTCATGACCAGTTCAACTTTGCGCAGTCTCATACGTCAAAATAAGAAATTAACACATTGCTCGCGTTAAGAGCAACAGAACATGTGCAGTAGGAACTGAACAGAAAAAGCCACTGAGGATACGTTTTTTGTTGTCGTCATGTAGTAGTTCGCCGGTCTGAGGGCTACGTCGAATGCTGTTTCACTCATGAGTTGTAAGCAGGTAGCATTTCGGTAACGACAGTCGAGGTACGATTACAAATCTGGACCAGCCGGCTTGCTGAAATTATGCCAATATAATGAATTAACAGTAAATAGCGAAGAACTGAGAGCGACTACAGCTCACATTACATACACTTATTTCAAACAAAGTGCTTCATAACAGTCCACCTGAGTGGTTCGGTCAGCAATTATAACTTCATCGTAGGTGCGCACAACTGGGGCGTAGGTTGTGGCGAAAGCAATAAGATGTGTCTCTAGATGGACTGCATTGCAAACACATTAATACACTCTGAAAGCAGGAGTTCCTTAGAGAAAAAACTTGAATGACATGTCTGCAACGAAGCGTGGAGCACCGTTTGGAGTTTCTTGCTGATTTAAACTTCTTGGTGGTGTGGTTTCTATTCCTCGCCACTTTTTTCTCCTCGCATACGTTCAAACGATAGGTAGAATGGTTTTCGAACGCAAATTTGGGAAGCCGCGTGATGCTATAGAGAGGAGCTGGTTGTAAAGGCGAAGGGTGTTCAGCCATTTATGTAGTTGTAGAAAGAGAAGTTACACTGTCAAATGAGTGTCATCGAATATTCTTATTGACATCTGCTGAATGAAAAAATTCTTTAAACGAGTTGCTTCTCTGTATTCTTGAAAAACATTCACATATCGTGCTTGTGATGTGCCCATTAATTCTTCACACAGCGCCCTTCCCCTGAATTTTCTTCGTCAGCTTCCTTAGCAGTGAAAAAGTGTATGGAAATTCTAGAAGCACGTCTATTGAGCACGATAGAAGATTGGTCACCGAAGGAAGAAAATTGAATTTGAGCGAAGTTCCAAATGCTTTTTTTGCTCAACTTTTTGAGATGATGCATCACGCAATCCGCGACAGCACCAATGAAATATTCGGCACTCGGGTTTTGCTGCACCTACTGGTGCGGTTTCGGCGAAGAGGCCAACACCTGGGTATTCCATCACCCGCGAATTAGACTAGCAGCTAATCATTTAGTCATGACACTGTTCAAAATTTCAACTGCACTGGATAAGTCTTACCTGTGGTTCAGTAAAGACGCAATTCACCGCTTCCGCGAAGCTTCCCGCGAGGTGCGTGTGCTATGCACTTTGGCACTCAGCGTGTCTGTGTATCTGCTAGTCTCTGTGACTGTGTGTTGTGTGTCTGTGTGTCTTGCGTCTGTGTCTGTCTGTGTGTTTGCAACGCTGCGTGTCCGTGTGTTTGCTGTCTCGCTTCTGTATCTGCGTGTCTGTGTGTTCGTGTGCTGCGTGTCTGTGTCTGTGTGCGAGTCTGTGTGTCTGTTTGCCTGTGTGTGTCTGTGTATCTGTGTCTGCACGTCTGTATGTTTGTGTCTGTGACTGTCTCTATCTCTGCCTCAGTCTCTGTCCCTGTCCCTTTCCTTTCTTCTTCTCTGTCTCTTTCTCTGTCTCTGTCTCTGCCTCTGCCTCTGCCTCTGCCTTTGTCGCAGTCTCCGTCTCCGCCTCTGGCCATGTCTGTACCTGTCTCCGTCTCTGTCTGTTCCTTTGTCTCTGTCTCGTCTATATCTCTCCCTCCGTGCCTGTCCCCGTCTCTGTCTCTGCCCCTGTTTCTGTCCCTGCCTCTGTCTCTATTTCTGCCTCGGTTTCTGTCCCCGTTTCTGTCCGCGTCCCAGTCCCTGTCTCTGTCCGTCTCTCTCTGTACCCGTGGGTGCCTCTCTTTCTGCCTCTCTATGTCTCCGCCTCTGTCCCTGTAACGGTTTCCGTCTCTTATTTTTTTGTCACTGCCTCCGTCAATTCCCCGTCCCCTTCCATCTCTGTCACTGTATTTGCCACCACCTCTCTCCGTCTCCATCTTCGTTCACGGCTCCGTCTCTGCCTCCGAATCTGCCTGTGTCCCTGTCTCTGCCTCTGCCTGTTCCGCTCTCTGCGTCGGCGTCTGCGTATCTGCCTACGTCTGTACCTTTATCTGTGTGTGTGTCTCTGTCTGTCTGCGTCTGTATCTGTGTCTGTGTCCGCTTCTTTCTCGGTCTCACTCACTGTGTCTGTGTCTGCGCCTGTGACTGCGCCTGTGCCTGTGACTCTATCCATGTCTGTGCCCGTGTCTGTGTCCCCGTTTGTGTCTTTGTCGGTGCCTGTGCCTCTGTCTGCATCTGTGTCTGTCTCTGTGTCATTGTCAGTGTCTGCGTCCACGTCTGTGTCTGCGTCTGCGCCTGCGTCTGTGTCTCTGCCTGTATCTCTGCCTGCCTTTGTGTCCTTGTCTGCGCCCATGTCCATGCCTGTATCTCTGTCTGCGTCTTTTTCTTCGTCTGCATTTGTGCCCGTGCCTGCGTCTGTGCCTTTGCCTGCTTCTCTGTCCTCCTCTGCGTCTGCGTCCCCGTCTGTGCCTGTGTCTGTGTCGGTGTCTGTGCCTGCATCTCGCCTGTCTTTGTGTCCGCGTCTGTGCCCTTGCTTGTCTCCGTGTCTATATCCGCCTTAATGTCAGTGCCTGTGTCTGTGTCCGTCCCTGTGCCTGTGCCTCTGTCCATGTCCGTGTCTGTGGCTGTATCTTTGTCTGTGTATCTGTCTGCGCCTGTGTCTTCGCCGGTTTCTGTCACTTTGTCTGCATGTATCTGTGTCCGAGTCTGTGCCTGTGTCTGTGTGTGCCTGCGTTCCTCTATCTGCGTCCATGCCTGTGTATTTTTCTGTACCTGTACCCTTGCCTGCATCCATGTCCTCGTCTGCGTCTGTGACTGTGTCTGTGTCTTTGTCAGTTCCTGTCACGGTGCGTGTATCTGCGTCTGCGAATATGTCTGTGCCGGTGTCTGTGTCTGTGAATGTCTGTGTCTGCGCATTTTTTTGTGTCTGTGCCTGTGTCTGCTTCTCTGCACTCGTCTGCTTCTGTGTCCGTGTTTGGGTCTGTGTCTGCGTCTCTTTCCCTGCCTGTCTGTGTCTGTGTCAGTGTCTCTGTCTGTGTCTCTGTCCGTGCCTCTATCTGTGTCTTCATCGGTTTCCGTCACTGTGTTTGTGTCTGTGTCTGTGCCTGTGCCTGTCCGTGCCTGCGTCTGTGTCTGTATCTGTGTCTGTATCCCTGCCTGTGTCTGCATCTGTCTGTGTCTGTGCCTGCGTCCGTCCGTGCCTCTATCCGCGTCCGTGTCCGTGTCCGTGTCTGTGCCTGTATTTGTGTCTGTCTGTGTGTCCGTATCTGTGAACATGTCTGTGCACGTATCTATGTCTTTGTCTTTTCCTTGTTTGCATGCGTGCCCGCACTCGCGTCCGTCCTTGTCGTCTGTGTCTGTATCCCTGTCTCTATCTGCGTCTGTTTTTTGTCCCTACCTCTGTCTGCGTTCTGCCTGTGTCTGTGTGGCGATCTGTGTCCGTATTGTGTCCTTGATGCTTCTGTCACCGTGCATGCGCTTGTGCCTGCGAATGTGTCTGTGTCTGTGTCTGTGTCCGTCTCTGTGTCTGTGCCCGGGTCCGTATCTTTGTCTTTGTTTGTGTCTGTTTCTGTGTCTGTGTCTGTGTCTGTATCTGTGTCTGTGTCCACGTTTGTGCCCGTGTCGGTGTCTATGTCTGTATCTCTGTCTCTGTCTTTGTCCTTGTCTGCATCTGCGTCCGTTCCTCTGTCTGTCATTGTCGCCTGTGCCTCTGTCTGCGTCTGTGTCCCTATCTGTGCCTGTGTCTGTGTCTATGTCTCCATCTGTTCCGTTTCTGTATACTTTTCTGTGTTTGTACCCTTTTCTGCTCCTCTGTCCTCGTCTGCGTCTGTGGCCATGTCTGCGTCTTTGCCTTTTTCCCTCACTCTGCGCGTGCCTTGTCTGCGAGTGTGCCTGTATCTCTCTCTGTGTCTGTTCCTGTGCCTGTGTCCTGTGTCTGTGTCCGTGTCTGCGTCTGTGTCTGTGCCTGTCCGTGTCTCTATCCGCGTCCGTTTCCGTGTCTGTGCCTGTATCTGTGTCTGTGTCCCTGCCTGTGTCTGTGCCCGTGTCTGTGCCTGTTTCTCTGCTTGTCCTTGTGTCCGTGTCTGTGAACATGTGTGTGCACGCATCTATGTCTGCGTCTTTTCTTTGTCTGCATGCGTGTCCGCACCTGAGTCTGTCCTTGTCGTCTGTGCCTGTGTCCCTGTCTCCGTCTGCGTCCGTTTCTTTGTCCCTGCCTCTGTCTGCGCTGTGCCTGTGTCTGTGTGACGATCTGTGTCCGTATCTGTGCCCTTGCGGTTTCTGACACTGTGCGTGCGCCTGTGCTTGCGAATGTGTCTGTGTCTGTGTCCGTCTCTGTGCCTGTGTCCGTGTATGTGCCCTGGTCCGTATCTTTGTCCTTGTTTGTGTCTGTTTCTCTGTCTGTTTCCGTGTGTGTGTTTGCGTCTGTGCCTGTGTCTGTGTCTGTGTCCACGTCTGTGTCCGTGTCGGTGTACTTTTCTGTGTTTGTACCCGTTTCTGCCCCTCTGTCCTCCTCTGCGTCTGTGCCCGCGCCCGTGTCTTTGCCTGTTTCCCTCACTCTGCGTGTGCCTGTGTCTGCGAGGGTGTTTGTATCTCTGTCTGTGTCTGTTCCTGTGTCTGTGTCCGGGTCCATGTCTGTGCCTCTGCTGTCTATGTCAGTGTCTATGTCGGTGTCTGTGGCTGCATCTCTGCCCGTCTTTGCGCCCGTGCCTGTACCATGTCTGTATCTGTATCTTTGTATGTGTCTTTATCTTTGTCTGCATCTGTTCCGTGGCTGTGGCTGTGTCGGTATGTTTTAGTGTCTTTGCCGGCTTCTGTCAGTGCGCGCGTATCTGTGTCTGTGCATGTGTCTGTGTCTTTGTTGTCTGCGCCTGTGTCTGTGTCTGTGTCTTTGTCGGTTTGTGCCGCTGTTCCTGCGTATTTTTGTGTGTCTGTACCTGTGTCTGTGTCTCTGTCCTCGTCCACGCCGGTGTCTGTGTCTGTGTCTTTGTCGGATTTTCTCACTGTGCGTGTATCTGCGCCTGGGATTGCGTTTGTTCCTGTGTCTGTGTCTGTATCTCTGTCTGCGTGTGTCTTTCTGCATCTGTGTCTGCGTCTGTGTCTGTGTTTGTGTCTTTGCCAGTGTTCTGGTCTTTTTCTGCATCTGTGTCCTTGACCGTGTATGTGTCTATGTTTGCATCCGTGCCTGTGTCCGCACCTGCGTCTGTGTCTGTCTCAGTGTCTATGTCTGTGCCTGCGCCTGTGAAAATATCTGTGTATTCGTCTGTGTCTGTGCCTGTGTGTGCATCTGTGTGTATTTTCTGCATCCGTGTCTATGTCTCCGCCTCTGTCTCTGACTGCGTCTGCATCTCTGTATGTTTTTTCTGTGCCTGCACCTGCTTCTATGCCCCTGTCCTCGTCTGTGTCTTTGTCAGTGTCTGTGTAGGCGTCTGTGCCTGTGTCTCCGCTGTCTTTGTGTCCATTCCGTGCCCATGCTGTGCCTGTATTTTTGTCTGTGTCTTTGTCTTTGCTTACATCTATGCCTGCGTCTGTATCTGTTTCCCTTTCTGCGTCTGTGCCATTGACGGTTTCTGTCACTCTGTGTGTGTCTGCGTCCGTTTCCGTGTCTGTGTCTGCACCTGTGTCTTTGTCTCTGCCCGCGTCTGCGTCTGTGCCTATGTCTCTACCTGTGTTTTTGTGTGTCCCTGCTCATGTCTGTGCCTGTGTCTTTGTCTGTGTCTCTGTCTTTGTGTGCATCTGTGTCCTTGTTTGTGTCTGTGTCTTTGTCTGTGTCTGTGTCCGTGTCTGTGTCTGTGTTCATGTCTGTGCCNGTCTGTGTCCGTGTCTGTGCCTGTGTTCATGTCTGTGCTAGTGTCTGTGCCTGTGTCTGCGCCTTGCTTGGTTTCTGTCACTGTGCCTGTATCTGAATCTGTGCCTGTGCCTGCGTCTGTGCCTGGGTCTGTGCCTTTGTCTGTGTTTTTTCTGTCGGTGTGTGTCTGCGTCTGTTTCTATATCCGTGTTTCTGTCTGCATCTGCGTCTGGGCCAGTGCCTCTCTCTGTCCATGTGTGTGTGTGTGTCTTTGTCTGCGTCTGGGTCTCCGCCTTTGTCTTTGCTTGTGTCTCTTTCTGTGCCTGTACCTATATCTACGTCAGTGTCTGTGTCTGTGTCTCTGCCCTCGTCTGTGCCTGTATCGGTGCCTGTCTGTGCCTGTGTCCTCGTCTGTGTCTTTGTCTCTGCCTCCTTCGTTGTCTGCATCTGTGCCTGTGTTCGTGCCCGTACTTCTGTCTGTGCCTATCTGTTTCTGCGTCTGTGTCCGTGTCTGTGTCTTTGTCAATGTCTGTGCTTGTGCCTTTATCGGTTTCTGTCACTGTGCCTGTATCTGTGTCTGTGCCTTTGTCTGTGTTTATGTTTCTGTGTCTGTGTCTGTGTCTGTCTGTGTGTGTGTCTGTGCCTGTGTGTGTGCGTGGATATGTGTGTGTTTAACGAAACCGTTTCTGATCTGCTTTTACGTCGTTCGGCATGATAATATTTTGGCGGCGCTTCTTTGTATATTCGTGCCCAGCCACGCCTTGGCCGCAAGTGACCATCGCCTCCTGTCAGAGGAAAGTCGAAGTTTTGAGATTCGTAAGCGCTTCAGTGGCAGCGAAAATCGCTGTTTTCGTGACGGAACCTGTAACTTATCGAAGGGAACTTTATTGTTTCTCTAGGTATTTAACTAGTTCCCTTTTTTCCTTGGAGATGATGTTTTCCACACAAAAACTCCTGTCAGGTCTGGGACGAGAAACGTGAGCTGCATATACCTGCCAAGCTGCTCGCTCAGTTCAAAACTACAGAGTAAGCTTCTGAAAATCAGTTTGTTTCGATCTTGGGAGGGCTTCGATTATCCAGCAATGAGGGATTTGCGACATCGCTGAAGTGTTTCAGTGGAAACCAATCTTTAATCTCCATGTTGAGCAATATCGGATAGATTTCCTGAAAGCCCATTCGCTATCCTAAGAGGTTTTATGGGGAGTTTTGCCTCCTCTTACGAATTTTCCATAGCCTGTGCTCGGCGAGAGTAAACTGCGGTCCATAATAATATCATTACTGCGTCCCATACTCCCTCGTCGTCTCACTTACCCGTCAGCCTTTTCGATCGTTATGCCTGCTTGCCCGAAGCATTTGCCGAGATTTTTTATACTCGTGTCTGCTACTGATTCGGTTATGTGCTCTCGTTTCGATGTTTCTTTTGGTATTCACATACTTTTTATATCGCTCTCTCTAGAGCATATTTCGAGAATTTGCAGAAAAAATAATAATTCGATAGAAATTGCAAGTATGAATGATGCAGTGCCGGGAACGGGAAATATAATCTCTACGCCAAGGATCAACATTTGCAGATTATTATGGACACTGCATATTCTCAGTTGGCAAACGAAGTGCAGGTAGAGCAACAGTTGCGCACCCTCGAAGCTATCTTCCCATCGGTAGCTAGACAGCAGCAGGCGTCACCTGAGCAACATAACAAAACATCAAAATAACCGAGCACAATGCGCAAAATGCCAAATGGGTTGGAACACGCAGCCATGTAAGCAGGGAAAGTTTGCAACATGATAAAGCAGAGAAGCGTAGATATCACTGAGGTGGATGAGTGCAAATGGAGTCGCTGCGCGGTCATTCCCACAACATCGCGCGAGACAGCCCGGTTGTTCATCACAACAGATATTCACAAAGGAAACGCGCAAACTACTTCCGAGGAGCTCATTCTCAAGATCTCTTAGATGTTGAACACGAGAAGAGACGGCAAGTTCCACATTAGATGTTGAACACCGATCTAATTTGAAATCAATGGCGTTACCGTACAACAATAGAGACCGCTCCCGGACACGCTTTATGAATGTGTATAGTGGCCGTTCATAGATTTGCAACAGAAAAGTATCGGCAACATTGTGATCACAGGCTAGATTTTTCGAATAAAACATAGCGACAAGGCGACGGCAAAAGATAAAGCATCAATAGGCGACTACGGTTAATTGCCTAATGATAGCGTTGCTCAAAATGAAAAGCAAACCCCAATAAATATTCTATTAATTGCGCTGATGTACTCAACAACGAAAAATGAGTACATCGAAAGATATGCAGCTTTTCGGGCCAGTGTGCCATTTCAATAAATTGGGTGATGCAGAGAAGTTTAGCGTCATTCAAAACTCATCCACAAACGCTGATTGTTTGGTTTTATATCTGCCGCAAATACTTCTCTATGAGCCCACTGTATGGTCGTACTTTAAGCAAATATGCTTTGATGTTTCTTTTAGATGGACGTAACATTTGAATGTGCTTCTGAAAATATCAACTGTCATAGGCATCCTTGTCAGAAATGACACCCAAGGAATTCTGGAACGCTATATCATTCACCACTTACCTTTTTTGATGATAAATCAGTTATGAGGTCTTGAATTGCAATTTTTTTTGTTGTTTTCTTTCTTTCCCTTTTTTTTTGCTTTGAGGCGTGTAACATAAAACCTGTTTCATATGCGTTACACAGAGCAGTTTCCTTTGGTTTTTCCCTTCCTATAGAAATCCATCGCCGAATGATTTCTTGTCTCACTCTGCCGAAACTATTCGACCAAACAGCCATCGCTTCCTTCCACACAGAGAACAACATTTAATGCGTTAAACGATAAAGAAAGATGCATGATGAACCACTGCAGATCATCGGCCGATTGAAAGAAGAGACGACCGAAATACAAAACATGGCAGTTCAAGGTTTCCAGGGTGAAAAAAAAACTCTGAAAACGCCCATAAGAGGCGTTCGATCATAGAGCGACGTAAGTGACGACAGAACGAAGACCTGTTGCGAGCACTAGAGGCTTCAAAGCATAAGAGATGCTTAGACAAAAAACTCAGCGACTTATGCATGTACCGGAAATGAAGAAATTAAGTTATTGTACTAAGAGCTGAAATAATTTAAGATCATTTGGGAAGTATTCGCATAGAGCGCAAGTGCAAGTATTTGAAACTGTCAACAACCAATATGATGTTAGCAATGAATGATGCACTCATTTTGTTATTCGCCTACCGTTTATGCGAATAGCCAACGAATCATTCGACAACGACGAACTGGAATATCAGATGCATCCGATTGCTACTTTTTTTTTGCAAGATGTCTATTCTAAGAGCAGAAATCAATTGAAATAAGTTTCACGTAGATTTCCTGCTTTTATTTCTCCCGAGTTTCGCCCCATTTTCATGTTATTTGCTTAGGGGGTGACGCTGTCGTATGAGAAACTCTCAATACTAGCTTGTTTAGAAATGCCCATGTTGTATCTGTGTACCAGTTTGCTGTGCCGGCTGCGACGACGAATGGAGGTAGGTCGTGTGGCAGGTAGAGCTAGTGTAAGCACTTTATTTGGGAAAATAAAAACGGCCTCCAAGATGAACCATGACGGGAACAAACGCTGGAACGATTAGGAGAAACACTGACGAGCGAGCCCGACAGAACACCAGAAGAGGACTGATTCTGACAGGCAGAGCCGCCTTTTATACGCCTCAGATACCATCAAGGGCACAAAGACGGACAATGACATTATGTAAGGTCACTCAACAAGTGCGTGTGAAACTGTGATGATTCGCCACTTAAAAGTGCAAAGAGATTACTACCATGTTTCGTCACAATCGGATATCTTGGTTTGGCTCTTCGGCGCCCTATCCAAAAGGGCATTAGTTCGGATGGAAGTCGATGTTTGTCGTGATACTGGCGACCATCGCCTTTGTTGGGCTTTGATTAAATTATGTCCGTTATGACAATGTTGATCGAAGCTGCCATCACTCATACGGCATTCATGTTTCTCAGTTTGCGCATGAGTGAAGATGAGAGTTAAGAGCGCATATCGAAGTTTATGAACTACGCTTAATCGAGTAGAGGATCTTCTTCTGGGATGGAAATGGGAAACCCTTCCCATATGGTTCCAGTTCAGAACTTCCGAGGGGCAATCATATGGTGGCAACAAAGATTCGTCATAGGTAGCCACTCTCATCCACCACACGCAAACATCTAGAAATGAAGCAAAGTGCTCTAACATTCTAACATATTCGACGTTGAAAATTTTTTGGCGGAAATGTTCCACATTTAAGGATGGAACGAAGTTAACAAGGTTGTCGAAACCCTTGCTGTGTAGGATGTTACTTGCGTTGATTTTTCATCAAGACCTTCGCATAATAAACTGTGAAAAAACATTAGGAGATCGACTAGCAAAAACTCATTGAGGAGAGCTTTGCTCAAAAATGGCGAGATAAGCAGCACATAACATTTATTTGATGCATTTAGACTGAATACTTGAACCACAAATGTCTTCATTTTCTCCGATATAGTAGGTTTGGGAAAGCGATCGCAATTGATGCACCTTCAACTATGCACTGGGATTCCTGTGACGACGTCCGTTCCCCATACACCCTCTCACTGCGAAATCTTCCGCTCCCCAGCAGGTCTTCGGAACGCGAGACTTCTTTTGAGGTCACTTCGGATGCGGATTATCTGCCCTCCATAAGAGAACAAAACCTTCTCTGTAAAATCTCAAGAGCATGCAGAAAATGAGTGAGACACCGTGTTCGAAGAGAAAAGGTGAAACAACAGTAGCCCAGAAAACAAGGCGCAAGAACAACGGCATGTTCTATGCGAGTGAACCGAAAACAGGGAGAAAAGAAGCAGCATTTTCTAACCATCAACGAAACTAACAACAATTAAAAAAACGTTAAAAATTAGCGTTAGTAATTCAGGGAGATTCATAGTGTCAACCGGTCAAAGTGTGCTTTAGCCTTGTAAGAATGACAACCTCGTTCTTTCCCCGTTAAGAGGTCTATTGAGCTATTATCCAGTATATTTTCCCTCTACGAACTTACCAACTTTTTATTGAGTAGCACTGGTATGCAGCGCAGATGTCGCCAAATGCGGGCTTTCTGGTAGGTGATTCTCCATAACTGTAAAATTCCCAACAGTTACTTTTCGATCACTTGCACATCTACTAAAGAACCATCTGTCGGCGTCTACTTTCTAGAAAATCAGAGCTCTCCAAGAAATTTCTAGGGGACCTGAACAATGCATGCAATTGCGTTTGCTCGCAATTACAATCATAAGATCACAATCCTCTGTAATATGCCGCGTGTAAAAAGCAAATGCAAAGTGAGAAGCATTGGAAGGCATAGTCAAGCGAGGAGAGTAGCATCTGATTGTTGGTACTGGAAGTACAGGAATCACAGGTGTTAAGAAGAGAGCACAGCAGATTTCGAGGATATACGTTGGCCTTCCACAACGACAACTTGGCCATCCACCTGCAGTCATGGCTTCGCCACGGTGTATGCACGACTTCTCTGATGGGTGATCTACTACTGTTAAAACATTTGATGGTGATATGAGAACCTATTAAATATTTGCAGACCATATATTTGCTTTAACGTGCTTTATGAAGGTCATAATACTTGGAACGCGTAGCGGTTAGATGGTTGGCGAGATATGCCTTGTCCACTGCGCACTCCTCTTCATTTTTGAGCGCCCCCTGTGCTTAGACAATAAACGTTGTCGCCCGTTGAAAACCTTACCCGTCCTCCCTATCCACATGTCCAGTAGTAGCAATACTCTCTGGATTCGTCAAATAAATCATTCGCAGTTTTAAGGGTTTACTCAGATCCATGCAGAACAAATATTTGGATCACTTCACCTGTCATTCGTAACGTACTAGTGCCGCCTTTCCTGTATTCATGGATAGTAAATATACCCATTTATGAGTTCGCAGCAAACCAAAAACATTCATAGATCCTTACGCCATTACATTACAGAAAACCACCCGTTTCACTCGAGTGATTGACTATGAATCAGGTCCAAAATATTTCAGCTGAACTCACTCGAATACTGGTCACTGTTTCTCACCGCAGTACTGTGCCACAAGGTGCGAAATGGTCTCTTAAGTACTATGCTCGAACGGCTATTTTTATTTGCTTCAAGCTCCGATAAACGTGCTACCATTCTCAGGTCTCCTCTGAAATCCCTGAACCAAATGCCGTTTACCACCACTTATGCTCAAGATTGTCAATCCATTTCGCCATTTGATATCGCCATATATTCTTGCACCATTTATGCATACACCTGGCTCCATTCCTTTATTGGTAATAGAATAGAGTACTGACGATGGTATAGCTAAAGACTTCCAGTTACAAAGTTTACAACGTTAGTCATTAGTTTACAACGTTAGCTAATATAAGATCCTAGCGCATCATGCAGGACGAGTTTCTCCATGACGCATCGATCCAGAACCCTCTCGAATCTATGCAGTTCTTCTTTTTGCAGCTACAAATACTGCAGTTTTCGGTTTCGTCATCCCAGTAGTATCCAGTTCGACAGGTTTGCCCTGCAACGAAACGAACGCCAAAACGATCTGAACACAGCTGTCTGTGCAAAATCTACTGACGTGGAGACGCGCTCGCAAGCACACACGCACACACACATAAGCTCACACGTCGCTCAAACAACTCGTCTGCCAAATCTTCAGGTAGAATTTTTTCTTTCTTGCGCATAAACACTGGAATGCTCATAGGATTCAGAATGTTGCCCGCTTCTGTCATGTACGGATCATGACCTAACAATGAGGCCTATCAAGCAGCTCAAGATTCGAGTAGTCGAATGGTTCAACGTGGTGCCCGCAGATGCAAACTTCGAGTTTTGAGATTATCCCTTTCAAAAATCTTGAAATTTTTTTTAGTTGCTTCTACTCGACGGAACTGACTGTATTCCACTGAAGAAACAACAAAGATTTTTCTCATATAAAAGTAACAACTGGAAGAACAGCAAACACAACCAGTTGTCTAAGGTTAACATTTTACTGCTATTCATTTTCCTTGCACAGTCAGGCTGGCCAAGTTTCCTATATCGCTGTCAAATTTTTCTCCGTCGAAGCCGACCAATTTAGGATGGTCTATTTATAAATTCCTTCTTGGTTAGGAGGATGGTTTCGAGTTCGATCAATTTCCCCGCGGCTCGATGAAATTTAAGAGCTGTAATCGATTTCTGAAGCGCATAAAAACGATTTCCACCTGCAACTCCTCCGGAACGCTAAATTGAAACTTCCGTAGAAGATAGGCGAGTGTGAGGCGGATTTCCATTTGGGCGAAGCGAATCCCGATGCAGTTGCGTGGGCCAATGCCGAAAGGTGCGAACGCGAGTGGGTCTCGGTTTGCTTTCTCGAGTAGCGAAAACCTGCAGTTCGGTGTTGTACTACTTTCCATGGTTACGTGGATAAGAGCGATTGAGTGATGAGTGATGCTCAAATAAAAATTCATTGTGACAAAATTCATTCTGTACCTCTCCGGGTCGAATCTTTCCGGATTTGGATAGTAGCGTTCGTTGTAATGGAGAGCAAAAGTCGACGCATAGACGAAGGTGCCTTTCTCAATTTTAATTCCACTCACGGTTATATCCGAAGCGCATTTACGATCATTCCTGCAATTGGCAATACTGCTTATTTGCTAAACAACGCAACCCATAGTTACTTCATAATACGAGAACCATATACTGTTTCCCGTAGCATTGCGTTGATTCACCGGGTAATATACAGCAGTACTCACATTGTTCACACGGAGCATTTTCCTAACTTCAATGGAACACGTTCATGCCCATCTTGATCACGCATGTTCCCCATTGTGCATCGAACAATGTTTAAAGTGTGGACCTCTTTTAGATCATCTTTTTGCTGTAGCCTTTGTGATGAGGCCAGAACGACAAACTTGTGAGAGCATAACTTAGCTCGAAGGTATATCACCCTCTTAACACAACATGACCAACATGATGAAATACATTTGGCAGCCCACAGATGAGCCAGAGTTCAACTACTGCAGCAGCATTGCAACAATCTGTTGTTGCCGTTTGTATTTTCAGCATTTTGCCGTAGAAAAGGCGCACATCGTGACGTGCCTACAGCATACCTTGGAACAGGTGGGTACATTCGCAATGTTTCATTCAATACCTGCTCCAGATAAGGCATCTTCATAATATCTTCATAGTCAATCGTCTCCTGAAATGCGGCAAAAGTAGTGAACACGGAATGTTTACATTGTGCATTTGCAGTCGACCAGGGGATATATAGCCAATAGAGGCTAAACAGTGACTGATATGTTTGAAAGAATAGATGCAAGAGGATTGTGCACGATTAAATTCGGTTTTTGATTTACACAGCTACTTAGAAGAATGAAAATGACCAGTTCTTTTTCAGCCCCTATACCAAGCTGCGGAAGAGGAGAAGGTTTATTGAACTCGAAATGTTCATCTTAGATTGGATTTCTTTCCTAGTAATCACCTGTTGCTGGATCAAAGGTGCATAAATGTTAAATTTCCCCACATCATAACTACAAATCTGATATTATTATAGCCTAGGAAATTCGCTGGTTAGGCTGAAAAATTGCAGAACCCTCAAGCCGTTCCATTCCAAGTATCAAACGAATCGCCAAACCTACACTGACATAAAAGGTTTTCTGAGCAAATGCACCGTCGAAGTGGCCGATCTTAGAAGTGATAAAGTTATCATATAAAGATATCCAACCAGTCATTTCTTGGTGGAACCCAAATCTCGCAATATTCCTCCATATTGGCCAATGGAAGTGTAACAGCAAACTGAATTGCACAGATATACGAGAAGTGGCAAAGTAAACACCGGCTAATTTACGCTGCGAAAACGAATTTCTATCGGAACAACCTTGCATTGTGGATAAGCGAAAATTTTTCCGTTGCAATACCTTGTGCCCAACGACCTTCATAACTTGGGCGTGCGCGATTTCTTGCACCTGTGGATTAGAAGCAAGACAATAGGCAGCAAATTGGAGAGTAGTGGCTGTTGTTTCATAGCCGGCGACAAGGAATAAATAGCCTTGAGCAATCAACTCCCTATCCGTGAGAATAATCTAAAACATGCAAACCTTATAGATTGGGGGCAACCTTTTATTTACATGCTGCCAAATGAATAAGTTCATTTTGCTGTCTACTGACGTTGCGTCACTGTGATTCAGGAGTTATTTCGATAACATAAATGAGGAAAGGCCAGCTTGATTTTGCAACTTTATTCAGCATCGCAATGTCATTACTATATTGCTGCGCATATGCGCAGATGAAAGCAATTTTCTTAGGTCCCTCAGCATCGATAATCTAATGTCTTAGGACAAAGCAACTATATTCGTTATTCGTTGGTGAATGCCCCTGGTCAGATATGTGTGTTTTGGACACCTCCAGACATGGACCTTCTACTTTGCTGCACTACGCTCATACTTTCATACCTTCACCACCGCAACGGGCAGTAGTAGACCCACTACGAAGGTTGTTTGCGGGTGCTCAAAATTCCCATAGTTTCCTAAAACACAGTCGAAATCGTACAAATAGTACCCCTACTGAAGGCTCATTCATTTTATCTGTCTATCTCTCAACACCGTGTCAAGCCACTTTTGCATCGCACGGTAAACGTTTTTGCGTCCAACTGGTGGGCATTCTGAGCTCATTCTTGAATGCAAAAAGACCAGCCGACTGTAAAATGGCGATGATTTAGGAAATGGTGCACACAAAAGAATAGACTCCTTGAACCCGCTCAAGAGTGAGGGAAATGCGAAATCAGCGCTCCACTGACTAACTTATCGCTAAATGTCCCCCTTTCACCACTAAATACGACTTCACACGGTCGGCGGAGAGATAGTGAATGCAGCTGTCGCTTCTATATCTCTTACAGGTAAAATATATTTTCTTCTCAACATCCTCTTCATGTATAAATTAGACGCAATCATTTCAAACGGCTGATTGCCTTAAAAGCAAATCGAATGGGATGCAACCTTTTTTCCGTTGGCCAATCCATCGTGCATCAATTCTTCGTCGGTATTCGTAATTTCCGATTCTTCCGTTGTGTTCAAAAGCAATTGCAGAAAGTCGGGATCCTCCTAAGATATTTTCTCAATGGTTAATTCGCATATCTTCAGTTAGTTGACTCAATATACTTCATATTTCTAAGCGTTCGAACTTCTTGCTAACTAATTACGCTGCTCATTGTCAACATTTTCGATCAACAACAAGTGCTCCGTATCGCATTGCTCAACGAGATTTTAAGAACATGAATAAAAAGAACTATATTTGTGCTACCTGGGCTGGGCGTTACATCTGCAAGGTGAACTTTTCACTTGGATCTGTTTCCTTACCTCAGCAGCCAGGGTGCAAACCTTGTCGTTTGTGATATTTGCACAATGAAATGCCCTTACTCGTTTCTCTTCAGCAAACGTGTCGTATAAATTCTGCGTACATTCACAGACAGCTTTATGCTTGCAACTGTTTTGCATATTTTCATCCGAACATGCAAATCTCCAAAAACCTTTAGATGCGATTCTTATTTCACTGATTCTAACTGAATGTGGCATATCCATAAACGTTGTTTTTTCCTTTCTGAATTGGGAGCTGCTTCTATTGCCAGAAGACAGAACGGTTCGTTATGTGTCGTGAGGATTCCACAGGGCATTTAAATCGTTCAAATATTTTGCCCTTCGAACAAAATATCAGCTAAACCTGACGAGGGCAATTTCTTCTTTCTTCGATAATCCTTTGTAGGACACTCTCGAAGAACGCGTCACAATGATTACCGATGAGTTGAAAGTTGAAAATTCTTTCGCTGAGACGCGCTATGTTCGGAAAAAGTGCTGCAATATGGTAGATATATTTATGATACAATCGCAATACAAGGATATAGCGTGATTTTCAAATCCAATTTAGCGTAGATCCAAAAAGTAGAAATATCTCATAGTGCACGAGAAGCATAGAACTATTAAGGTAGCACAACGAACAAATGTTTCGCTTCTATATTCAAAGGAGCACAAAATAATAGCTCTGAGGGTTTCCTATGTGAATCTACAGTTCCGTAATCTGTTCGCTTATAAATTAGACTCGACTACCAATAAGTAGATTGTAGTTCCAGAAATTTGTCTTCAGAGGTCTTAAAATTGAAATCATTTGTCTTGGAGGGCATTCTACAAATTTTTTCGCAACTGTAGTTTGAATTCAATCTGCTTTCACCAGCAAACAAGCAAAAGAAACCATAGATTTCCTACAGAATTCAAAAAAAAAAAAAAAAAAAAAAGAATCATGGGCGATGAATAGGCGAACCTAATGCGATTATCGTTTCCTAGGTGACGAGTTTCACTCATAAAATTTTTCGAGCGTTTGGCCGAGAGACGGATGCACTCAAAATCACACATACATAAGCACATGCATGGCGCAGAGCTAACGTTTGCCAAATTTCCCAGAAATTAGCGATTAATATCTGAGACTCTTATGAATCGATTTTCCATCGGAGCAAAAATGATGCTAGCAGAAATCCAATTACCGATCACAAGTTTAAGTATGAAAAGAGCAGAACAATATACGTCGGTGAGACCCAACTCCTTGATGATTCGGCGTGCGCTAATAAGACGTTTGTGTGAAAAGCGCATAAAAAGTGGTCGGCAGCGCGTTGAAGACATCATTGGCAAGAACTTTTCGAAGCACCCAGAAGAAGTACAGTAGATGACAATTCAGCTACTGCGCAATACAATAACATAAAGAGCTCCTACTCGCTTGTTTTTCTCTCAAATCTTTCTTTAGAGGCTAGATTTTGGGCTACTTATGTGGCACAAAATGAAAATTGAGAGGGAAACCGCAGCTGCTCCTACTTTCTGACTACCGATATTTGCCATTAATTCAATAAACAAAATGAATTGGACTTACTCAGGAACATGACTCGACTATCCACAAATGAGAGCTCAAACATTTTGTGCGCATAATAGATGAATTTGGAATCTTGATCTTTTTGTGTGCTTAAGTCGACGCCGAAAGCCGATTGAGCTACAATATCCATTGCCAAATTTGCGAAAAACCTGCAACTTGTGGACATCTTTCTACATAACGAGCATTTTATGGTCTTTAACAGCTTTCTTCACCTGAGGCCGAGTGTACAACTTTATTGTGACTACTTTGCGCATAAATTCCTGGAATTTTCTGAATAAAATCACAATGATTTATCATCATCGGTCGTGTTGGATAGGTCTATTTTTCAGCTTTTATTGATTTGAGCACCTTTTTCTCATCCCACTGGACGCTATCAACATTGTAGTGTAACGCGAATTGCTCTATACATCACATGCAGAAAAGGTCTATAATTTGTAGAATATGACAAACTTTTTTGTATCCACAATCCCGCTTGACTTATTAATGCAATCGTCTAACACTGCCTCCGCGGTACGAATGCATCGCCTCATAATCGGGAACATCTGAAAAATAGATGCACAAATGTGGAACATGTTAGAGAATCTCGAATTATATGCCTGTTGGGATTTTGAGTCTTTACGGCAAACAGCTTCTTGAAATGACAGCAAAAAAAAGAAAACAAATTACCATATTTATATTCCAGATGAGCTGCCATTATCTTTTGCCGCTCCGCGTCAAAGTCGGAGCCCAAAGATAGCAAAGTTACCTGGAACCGTGCGAATTTGGGGACCTTACGCGTTTAGAATTCCAGCTAGATTAATAAGTCGGCCTAGAAACTCCTGAATCTATGAAGATATTATACACTAAGCAATAAAAACACTCTAGAGTAATTGCTGCACCTCTGGTACCACTCATTAGATCGTCTCGAAAACTGCCAACAGATGGTGAAGTATGAATATTTCGCCACTTTTTTTGGTGAGCTTGAAAGCTCCCAAAAATTTTCCACACATCATCCACCTT
Source organism: Baylisascaris ailuri (assembly GCA_022845575.1). NCBI lineage: Eukaryota > Metazoa > Nematoda > Chromadorea > Rhabditida > Ascarididae > Baylisascaris > Baylisascaris ailuri. The sequence continues at coordinate 8,532 of JAAVTS010000766.1, read as the reverse complement.
CGCAATTTCAAAGTCTCAAAACTGAGGCTGATTTCACGCTAAATCCATCGCATGGATATGTCAGTTACAAAGCTAACTGCTGCCGCCGTCTCAGACCTACCAGTAAAAGCAGCTGTAGCGTTATTCGTTTCAGTGGTACGACGAAGAGACATACAAGTATACACGTCTGCAGACATTGGTTCTTTATGCTTTTTGCGAAAAACAACTGATAAACGTACACATTTCGTGTCACATATAACTCAATAGGCCAGACACCAAAATGAATCACTTCCACGCATGTCATTCCTCTAAGTCCTTAGATCTTCTACAAAAATTTCGTTCCTTGTATAGGCGCACACAAGGAAGTGAAATTTTGCGGGAGGCAAGATCTGCTTACATAGTTGACGACCAAACAAGTTGCCGAAACGCCGAACGCGATAGTGCCCCCAGTCAGAACCGAAAATTGAACCCGATCTGCATATTGCAGATGTTTTCACTTGTGAATGCATTCAAGAGTACTTGTCGCGTGGGATAACTGTCTACTGGAATCACGTCGAAAAGAAGTGCGCAACAATTATAATCTGGCCATCGGTTGTCATAAGATGTTGTCATCGGTTAATCAAGTGGAGTGATCACCTTTTCAACGCGTGCCGGTGTGAAGGCTGGAGTGATTGTCCTTCTAACATCTTTCCAATGTTGATCCTTCATGACGTTGACCATATGCTTGCGAATTGTTTGATTACCGATAAAGAAATCGGATATCTGAGAAATTAACAAACACTTTGGAGCCAATGGTATGTTCCCATATTCACCTTTTCGATATCTTCGATTTATGTGGTAGAAAAAATTTTTAAAATTGCTCCTCTCCTACACCTCAAGAGTACTCATTTTATTCTCCTGAAGCGAATCGGCGAGAAATTTAGATTAAATCATTGGAATTTTTGTAACTCATCAAGTGTGGCAATGTGAAAGAACAAATGTAAAATGAATTCTGTATTATTTTAGATGAATGACTGGTTAAGAATGTGACACAAATTGATAAAACATAAAGAAAAAATAGTCGAAACCACGCGGTTTGGGAACGATCCGAAGTCTCGAATGAAGATTTGCCTCAGCATATCGAGATCGCAAATGTTCAACTCCGGATATCCCATGAACGATGCACTGAAAAGAATGCTCCATAGTCTCAGAGATACTACTGAATAATCATTTTCACGATTCAAGTAATAATTGAAGCAGGCAGAACACATCCCCGTCATCCACTATTCTTACGATTCGACTCAAAGAAGAACTTGTAGAGGAAATGGCTTGTTGAGTTAAACTATTCGTCACATGTTTGCACTATTAGGAGCAATGTGAATTGCAAACCACTGAGCTGCTTTCAAATAGAGTTTTCGCATATGCTTACAGGGCTTTCCGTCCGATTTCGCTGCCTACTCATAAAATCTTCGAATATCAATCGCTATATGCAAACAACGTTTTCTTTTTGTTACAGCTATCTTTGAATGCATAATAACGAACAGCACCCGAGTATCCCACTTTTCCATCTTTTATTCATTCCAAGCTGCGAATAGAAACCGTTAAAGAAAAGCCGAGGTTTCCAGCAACTAACCGATATGGCCGAGTGGATACAAGACGTCTAAAAAGTTTATAAATCTTCTGCTGAACGTCTCACCCCCAACAATGATGAAAGTTCACTTCTTTTCAATCCTTTTTTATTTTGCAAAATTTCCGAAGTTTTTCACAAAATTTCAAATGGTAATCTGCAAATATTTCCTTACTGAGAGCTTGTAAACGCTCGAGTAGTACGTTAACGGACAGAATGGGCGATTCATAGGTACAAAATGCGGCGAAAGTTTGCACCTTATTTATTTCTTCAATCATTCAGCTACCTCAAGAATATAGGGCGATAAACGACAAAGCCTCAATGGTTGTTCGAAGGCGCCTTAAGCCTCAATAATATTCCTGCCGTCTGATGATACTGCTGCACACGACAAACGAGTAGTGCGACGCATTGGCACACTTCATTACTGCGTAATCAGAGATGTGACTAAGGGGGCATGCAAAATTACTCAAACGGGTGGAGGACTGTATACGTTCAAGAGCTCTGCTGTAATAACACCAAAGTAACAGTAGCATGCCTCAATTATATCGTTTTCTCTCTTCGATCATAATTTTTGGCAAATAAAATTAGAGCTAGTTGCTCCACCCATATTTTTTTCTACATATTTCAGCCAGCACTGCAGCTCGGTATGACCGTTCCCAGGAGACAAAGGACAGCACCGGCTCAATACTGCTGCAAGCAACACTGCAATTTTCATTGAAAGTTTGAAGAGATTCAATCAGCATCTGGCACAACAAACTAAATGATAACCCATAAAAAGAGCCGAATCGTTTCATATTCTCAACATCGAACTGCTCGATTCCTTTACGCATTTGGAATATATTACCGAAGAAGAAATTTGGCTCTGGTCCTGGAATGCCACGTCGTTTCCAATATTCGTTTACATGCTTCGTCCATCTGAAACAATAGAGGCCTCTCTTGCGGATGCTATTTTCACGCAAAAAGAGCCATGTTGTATAGTAACTTTAACTACTCCATATGAATTGATATCGTGCATTAGGGAGCACAACGGGAGCAATAGAGATGTATATGATGCAACAGTATGAATGCCCACGACAGAGTCAAACAATCTCTTCATGAAAGGAGCTCATATTGGTTTTGGCTCCCATTCCGTATATATGCGCTTGTGGCAAGATGAACACGGCGAACAAATTTGAATAAATAATTGTGGAAATATACTCCATATGCATTTAGATGCATCAAAATTTGAGCACGTTGAATAGTAAACGATTGAATCCATCCTATGGGGACATTAATATATGTTCAAATTTACGCCCTAAGGAAAATATTATTTATATTCGTTGCACTCACAAGAAATAAGCAGTTATCGCCATAACGCTTGTCGCTGTAGCAAAGATGACGTTGAATTCGAGAAACATAAAACAAATTACAGTAAGCGGTACAATGGCCGCTTCGCCTAATCCAATTAAAACCATTTCTGAAGAAAGTCGAGCCTTCGACGATCTGAAAAAAAAATGAACGTAGAATCTGCTAATTCTTGGACAGAATACTGTATCTGGCATTCAAATTCTGGATATTCTGGAATAGTCAGGGAATATTTCTTTTGATTCTCTTTGAATTATCTAAAGGAAAGAGAAAGGAGCGACGAGAACACCTCGTAGGCTCGTCATAACAGAATTTCAGCAAAAATAAACGTAGATGCCAACCGACAATTAAATTCTTACTCTATGATAAGAGATCAACAAACTCTTAACTTCAGCTCACCATGAAAGAAAACATTGTGGAAATTTAAACTCAAATATCACGAACTATAGTGCCATAGCCGATTACAATGTAAATCAACCTATATGCAAAGCTTGAAGTGTGCATGTATTGCAATATAGAGAAATTATTAAGTACATTTTATCTCTAGTTGATAATGTGTAAAAATGATTCATATATGGCCTCTCTTAATCGTTAACTCTACCGCAATCACCGTATATGAATTCACTAAACAGTGAACTTATGATTGAGGTAATATGCTGCGATGTCTCTATCAACAGCTCATGTCCAACAGCGGCCACTATACCATCTCACGGCAACGATGGCATTTGTCCACCAATAGATTTGCTGGTTCATATGAAGAACTTTGCAACGGCTGTCTATACGAGAATTAAACATTTTAGCAGCCTCGTATATCTCAACATCATCTCTGAGAATTCTATCGGTAAAGTACTATCTAATCGTATCGCCTATTCTTACCATTCGAGTAAATGTAACACAATTAATAAACGAACATTCATCATATTGAGCGAAAACTAAGGCTATGTAATTTTTCGGTAGTAGTTGAATATTATGACTTTCAAATACTGGGACATTAAATTATAAGTATTGAGCGGCTTTATAGGCAGTGTATATGCGACAGGAACCGAAGTAGAAAAACATATCGGCGATGATCACTTTGTATCGACTCCGAATGAGCTCATTTAGTTGCTCGTTTTGTATGACATCCGCAATGATGTTTTAATTGTATATTATAATATATTTTAAGCAGGGGGCATTTTGATAATGTAAGATTCAGGTGCATTCATTCGAACGAGTTAGAAGGACCTTCGATATTTGACAGTGATTATTTATAGAGAGTGTCGACAGAAGACTCTATAATTCTCTATCCGCTGGTTTATCAATGAGCGAGCATAGAAAAGTTCACACTTATCAAAAGATAATCATAAATAATTATGACGTGCAGTGACGTCATCACGTTAAAAAGGTGTTTGTCTATGAAAAAGATGCGGAATATCGCAGCAACAAGTTTTTCACCATAGAAACGCAATCCACTGTAAGCTTTGACATGTAACTTTCATATTCTGGGTAACAGGCTACAACGAAAGCCATTGCAGCAACGATGTTATCTATATACCGAGCAAATAGTAAGCAGATCAATATGTTTTAAAGACTGGGACCCTCTCGATCGGAAACTTCAAAAATGCGCTCTATCTGTATTGAGTATTTATTAAACTTCCAGCATCTGTGCCATTTTTCGAATCGAAAGTTGATGACGAACGCCGAACGGCATAAGCATCGTTGCAGTGGAAATTGAACAACACAAATTTTTGCAGTAAACAGTGCTCGCCTCTGCAATACCGTCAACAATCTAGTGGCAATTTTAGCAGTTGTAAAATGCTTCTAAATAAAAAGCATCTGATTGCAGCTGATAAGCAGATATCATAATGAGAAGGTCATGGAAGCGGAGACTTTAGCAATCCAATATCCTTCACCGATCGTAGTCACTCACCCTTATCGTACTCATCACTCGCTTAATATACGCGGTTTCCTATTTGTTCTTTAGGAATACACTTGAGGCGTTGCGCTGATAGAGATCGGTGTCCGACTTCCATCTCTTTCTACGTTTCTTCTTTTTTCTTTTTTAATCGAACGAATGTGTGGAAAGTTGAAACAGCTGTCATTGAGGAAACTGAGCGAGTCATTCTACGCAAGGAAGAAATTCTGTACAGACCATTCTTTAATTTTTTTTTTTTTTGCTGAGCATCACCAGACAACAAACACCTTATGCAACCTGTGGAACAATCTCAGATACACTAACAACAAATATAGAACAATAAAAATAACTGTTTTAATTTTCCTCCGTTTGTTGTCAAGTGAAGTTTGCTGGTGATGCCACCGAAAATCCTCTTTACATAATCTTCGCCTATGAAAAAAATCAAGCAATGGATGAATAACTTCCTAACTTTAGAACTGTGGAAACAATATGCCAGGTGGTTGATCCACGCATGGCATTTTAAAAGACAGCTGTTCCTTATATGGCTATATGAGATCGTAAGTGAACGTTTTGTTTCGCACACTTAACAATTGTTTACGCAGGTGCGTTGAGGGCATCTACGTTGTTCAGAAAAAAGAAAGGAAGAAAAAGATAAGAAAGAAAGAAAAGAAAACAGCCGTGCAGTCGTACGGCTGTCATGGAACGGCCTTCTTCGAAAAAAAAAAAAAAACGTTTCTAAGAAGAAGGAAAAACAGGTCTTTTTCCGCTCCACTTTACAAAATGACTGCAATTTGCACTAGGATATTCTTCATTCGCAAGCTACTTCCTCCTTTTTTCTACTCTTCCGTTGTTATCAAACGAATGCATCGAAAATGTGGCACATCTTTCACGAAGTAAAATTCAAAGCTTTTTTCGATGCAGTTGACGCCGAACTACTAATATATTCGCTTATCAAAGAGCCAAGACGCTATACTACGCAACTTGGGATGAGAGGCACTGAGTCTCAATCACCTAAATACTGCTTCTCTATGTGTTAGGAATCTAGTAATGGCGTAGACTTACAACGCAATTCTGTCACAAATAATTTCACATAACGCATTTTAACCATGCATTTGCATTCATTGAAAGTTTTAGGGAAATAGGTTTTGTCAATAGTACAACAATTCCACAGCGATGCAATAGTATACAGCGGTTCACATTTATCACTTCCACAGCTGTGGATGATCACTTCATCGTATTCATGCCGCGTGAGCAACAAACGGCGTCTTCTGTATCAGTCAGAATGCAATGTGCTTCATGATGCAGCGTTGAATTACAATATAGTAGAGCATTTTCATCTACTTCATCAACTTTATCTACGGTATCTCTTTGTATGTGCAATCTGATGTCCTCATGTTCTCAAGCTTCCATCAACTGATGCACTGCAGTTCATTTACGGTTGAACTTTTGGAAATTCTTGTCTATGAAGTTTTTTTCTTATTGCTTCCAGATCGGGAAAAATCATGATGAAACGTTTTACCTATGGGCTATTAACTGTACACATGATCTATCATCAGTGAAGGGAATACTTCAACATATACCAACAAGGTTTTGTCCGCATCTTGTCGTTCCACAAAAGATCCTGTGCTCTGCGTCAAATGTATTACCCCATCAACGAGATATAGACATCGCAAGTCACACGTCCACTTTACACGAGCAAATAAATTGCAGGCTTAACGGTTAAAGCATTTTGTTATCTTGATTTCATAAAAAATAACTGAAGTTGTTCCACTCTTTCCTCATGAGCATTCTGAGTATTTCCTTTTATTAATGCCTTCAAACGTTTATGAGCATTTCCTTTTATTAATGCCTGAACTCATTTCGTTCCGAACGAGTTAATGCATAAGCCGTACGATTGTGCCATCTAAAACGATATATAAATCATAGGAACATAACAATGAGCAATGGGCATACAGTAGATAACGAAGTACCACAACTAACGGTAGGTAATCCTCCGTAAGACAGTCATAACTTTTTCTTGGTCATAACCGCTCAAATGTGTAAAAGAAACGTTTATGGAATTTACATCATGCATCATACGAAGGCTCAAATACAATGTTCTTTTATATTGAAGAATTGAGAAAGATTTTAGGTAGGCGTTGAGTCAGCAAGTAGTTTGATGCTTTTGTGCTTGTCGTCGTGAAAGTGGTGCAACACTCCACTTGTTGTAACCTCTGAGAATCAGGTGACACTAATTTTATAATATTCTTATAGCTTCATATTTCTGAGAATATTCTACTGCACCACAAAAATATAGCACGAAAGGCAGATTCTTTTCACTATGATCGCACCACTGACAGGAAATACACCAACGAAACCAAGTGGTTTCCAGGTAATTTTAGGTCAGAATTCGCCCAGATTTCGCAGACATTTCCCACAGATTATGGCAATGATTCGCTATTTTCATTTCTTCAGCTACATCACCTTTTCAAGTACTCCCAGATGCAATTGAAGAAGGATGGCTTCTGACTAGTCAAATTTCTTCGCAAACAAAGTCTTTCCACTCTTGTCGCGCGTTATTACCACTCAGTAATATGTCTGGTATAGTCTGCCGCTTTGCTGCGCTCTCAAGAGTTGGCAACTGTCTTAACGAAAGGAACTGTGCATTCCTCAAAATAGGCCCCAGAATTTGGAAAGGTACCCCTGTGAACAAAAGCCCCCGCCACATGAAATGATAAATCGTGCCCCGCGGGAATGGGGGAGCTCTTCGTCCCCAGAAGGGCCCCCGCGAGAGTCCCCGCAGGGAGAGTCTGAACTCTCTGATTCCCTCACGTGGGGCGAAGGACTTCCGGACTGGGAGAGTCCGGCGAGGGCGGAAGGTTGGAAAACGCTCGGTTCTGTTACGAGACTTTGCACATCGTTCATGCTGTTGTGCTTCATCCTTTCCATGGGAAGCTGCAGTGTGAACACTTTTCGAAAAGTTGCAGTCTTGGCGTATTTTCGACAACTCCTTTAATCGCTGCTGAAGTACGAGATATATAGTTTTGCCAAGCGCAATTGCATCCTTTGTTGAGTGCAGGTGGTAGAAAAGTTTTAATAATTGCTTACAAAGGAAGTGTGTTCGCTTCGTGGTCAGTGAGAGGGGACCATGGTGATGTTATGTTGTGTTGGAATAAGGAAGTGTAGTGAAAAAGACTTTCCTGTTGCAAAAGTGATAGAAAATGGATGAGGAGCATTATGCTTCAGTGGGGGATGGCGGTGAACTCCGAACACTGCTGGGGATAATGCAGAACTCTCCAGCCTCACCCATTTGCAACAACTTCAACCTTCCCTCCTCGTCTAATGCAACCCCACTCCCAAACTACTCGCTTAGTGTGTGTTCTTGACATAACTTTCAAGGACCGCGATCCCACATAATGCGCCCACAGCCATGTCTTCTTGATTTCTCGCTAGGAAACATTGTGGCCTAATCGAAAGACCCGTTGTCACAGATGATTTCCCAATGAGGGAACATGCGAGCTGATATTTTTGCGACGTCTTATAAGCGGTAGTGCCGTCGCACGAGAGTTGCCCGTCGATCTATCCTTTTCGACCCCGATTGAACTGTTACGCCGCTTTTATAGCGTTGTTGAGATTCGTCGTTCCCATCCACACCCGCTGGATATCTTGATGGCGATGTTTTCGTTTAACAGTTGTCGAGGTGTATTGTGAGAGCATTTGAAGTCTTAGT
>JAAVTS010000765.1:12004-50952 GCA_022845575.1 Baylisascaris ailuri | reverse complement strand
TATACATATATATGTATATGTATATCCTGTAACTGCATGTTTGAAATTGCAACATTTTTACGTTTTTATAAGAAATTCGCGCACCACCCCAGTACGAAATATTTAAGCGATCACAAGCAGGACAAGTTTTATGTCTTATCCTGAATCATTTCGCAACTATACCATTGTATTAATGCATATTATTTATGCATATCTGCTCAAGAAATATTTCATTTGGCATGATGTATAAGAGGGAATACATTTGCTGAAGTGGTATCTTTTAGCATTGACGTACCGCTCCGACTGCTTCAACTGATATTTTCAAGTATCGCATAAATAAACTTGTATTTTCAAATACAAACTTTGACAAGAGAGATGAGCTATCAGAAGATGCAAAAATGAATTCCTGCTGCTTCACAACAGGTGCTCAGCAATATTAATATTACTTGCCATGACACATAGCCGAACAAGTAGGATGGCTGATTGGTAAACATTAAATCGGGGTTCGGTGCCCTTCTAAGATATCATTTTGCGAAGCTTTTCATCGAATGTTTTATCACAAGTGGGGTTTCGTATGCAGACTACTTGTGTGGAGAATAACAACCTTAAAATATTCCTTCATTCGAAAAAACTTTTTTCTTATTCCAGATTCATCTTCAAAAAACGGCGTCTCCAAGAATGATATAACCTTTACAGGGCAATCATTACTTATACTTGTTAAGGATTAGCTCCACTTTTTTTTTGAATCCTACTCAAGTGTTCCTTGAACCATATTAACGTTTCTCAAAGCATCACATCTGCAAAGCAATAAATGTTGCATTATTTCTATTGCCTTGTATCAATTCCAGCAAAAAGTTGCAATAGGCTAATGTTGCGGTATTGTACAACCATATCGAAGCCCTATAAACATAACACAAACCAATTCGAATAGCAGCTAAAGGCAGCGATTGCCCTACGCTTTAAAAATGAATTTCAGATGCTATCATCGTAGAAATAAGGATAGACTAAAGCTCTAAAGTTCTAAGTGATTGGCGCAATGACAATTTTGGCGGTTATCAAGGCATAAATAAAATAGAAATTATTAATATAATTAATATTCGTTGAAGGTAGCAGTCGGAATGATACACTGATTTGGCACATAATATGTAAATAATTCGAATCTACACAATTATTGACATAATAGACAATGATAAAGAGAATATTAAAGAGCCTCAAGTGCTGTTGAGTGATGCGGATCATTGAAGTCTCGCAATGGCATATTTACTGTCATACTCACATTCATACCGTTCATCGTCTCGTCATCATCATCGAGATTCAAATTTCTGAAATATTTATGCAAAATAACATAATGCTTCTGAATCTCACTTGTTAACGTTTATAATGCAAATTGTATCATTGATCTGCTCTAACTCAAATTGCATCCCATTATATCTTATTTCGATATGCATCATAGCATAAATTTTAACCAACGATTAACTAATGTTCTTATCCAATGAAGGATTAAACTGATTCATTATTAATCCAAAATGGACAGTCTATTGCTCAATTCTCAAACAATGCTACATCAAAGGGCTTTTTGAGACCGTTTCCATGCAGCAAAGATGGAAGAGCTCGTCGACGATAGATAAAACTTGACGAAAATCGGTGTCCCTATTCGATATCACAAAAAATAAACCAATCGACTTTTCATCACAAAATGAAGTTTCGAAGTGAAATTTGTTGAAATTTTTGTGATTCACACCAATATGACGGTATTTTCAATAGCCAATTAAATCCTCGCAAAAAAAACATCACATATTAAATCATTTAAATTACTGGTGTTAATTCTTACTTGAAAACTATAATAACTTTCTTAAGATAAGAGTGAAGTAATCTTGATGCATATACACAGAGTGAAATTGAAAGCATCTCTAACTATAGTACTCTCTTCTTTATCAACTTCCATAAGCAATAAAAAGCACTTGTAAACGTACATGTCTTCAGGCTCTTCGTTTTCCTGATCATCGGCCATAAGCGCCTCATATTCCTCAAGGCAATAGCGATCCCAGTCGCTTAACTCTTCTTCGCCATCCGTCTAAATGTTCTCTTTACCTTTGTGAACACAGCGACAAATTTAAGCTTAAGTGCATATTACTCTTATATGTTTCTACAAAGGTTGATATGCCCATGAAATGAAAACGTCGATGGAATGCGAGGCTGAAAGATGGTAAAATCAGCCGATTAATTATAAATTGCCAAGTCAAAAACCTTCTTTCATAACAACTAAGCGAAGTGCATCATGATGCCCTTGCAATAGCGGACATGTCTACTTTGAAACTGAAGAAGAACAGTGGCCTTGACATTTACTTAAACTCTTTTGATGTTAACGTTCACCTCGATTGCTTTTTTTCCCGGTTCATGCAAAAAAAGGAAACATTTTGGGTTTTTTATTTATACGAAAGAGAATAAATCGCAACAAATCACCCCAAAGCTTCAATATCCCTTAGGTCATTCGAAATGGGCTTTCTATTGCAACATTAAAACCAGCTTCAAAGCAGGCTGGACATTAAAAAACCTCAAAAAAATTTTTTTGTTAATAGAATGAAATATTACATAAAAAGCGAAACCTTAAAGCTTATCCGCTCCGATAAGCAAAAAATAAAAAGAAATGCCAAAACAATCGCAAACGAAAAATAAACATAGATAAATTCATGAATGCATGGTTAATGTTTTGTATTACAATCAATTTTTTGGCCTGTCTCAGATTAAGATAACAATCTTAGTTCGCCCTCCCCCCTCCACCCCCACCCCTCCTGCGCCCGCCTATGAGCAATGCTTCAATTGGTTGTGAAAAAACGATAAATACAAATAGAAAAAAAAAAGATGTGAAGTTGATCACAACTAAAAAAATCGGCATTATAAGCGAAATGATAAAATTTGATTGCACTAACCACAGTGGCTCGTTCGCCCTCACTCGATTCCTGCTCGTAATACTTGACCCAATTGATGAACGTGTTGAAGAATCGAGTACACATCGAGCATTTCTTCAGATCTGATAACGTGATCACGTTCGGCTGTCGAGGTCGTACCAAATCAAGCAACTGAAAAATATTCCCTGTCTTGGGAATGACTTTCTCGGGCAACAAAAGGACATAAGATCGAATTTCTCTGCGGGGGTGATAGGTTTAATCCTCTCTCCTCCCCTATCAAATTTCAAATTTTTCTACGGACTAGTCCATATAGCGGTAAGAGCCGCACATTCATATCAATGTTCATCCTTAAAAGTGTTGAATGCATCTATTCGCGCAAATAGGGCTAAAATGCAGAAGTGTGAAATGAAGCAGGATGGTTCAGAGTGCGCAGGGTTCGTGATTTTTTTTTTTGTTTTTTTTTGAGCAAGGGAGAGGGTTTACCCAAACATATATATCTTTTCTAGGAAGCCGCATTCAGTGCGGATATATCTCTTCTAGGAAGCCTCATTCAACTTTCGCGTCAAAAATACAGATCGAATTTCTAGGCATATAGTCAGTTTGTACATCAAACACTTTATTGCTGATTAAGCTCGATGTCATGCAGTTTTCTAATTGCTTGCACTATTACAGAGGGATCTTAAGAAAGAGCTCGATCCCTCCACAGATTCTGATTGGCAACAAATATTGCAAACTTTGAAACATTTTACCGGAAACTCCTCCTTTTCACATGAAAGCAAATGACGAAAAGTGCAGGAGAAGCTTGCATTAATATTTGCATTTATACGCCCCGTCCATCTGACCAATCAATTTCAGAATCAAAAATATAAATTATGCAGAAGAATGCCTCCATATTCTAAATGATCCGACAGTCGCTATAAATTTTCCGCTAAGAGTTAGCCTTTGCGATCGGGTCGGCGTTAAAATGCAAGTAAAACTTTCAACACATTACAATTCTTACGTGTTCTTTCGAAACAGTGAATATAAGTGGAAACTGGTATAAATGAGCATCCTACGATGCACAAAATAGCCATCAAATTTTGTAATCATAGCTTCTGCCGTTCACGAGTCAAAACTACTTGACGAACGTACATATATACATAGGCAGCAGAGAAAAATTTTGCATGTAAACGTTCAATGAAATGCGATTTTATGGTTGGAAATTACCTCGTAAAAATGGAAAATTGGAAGTCAGCTAACTGTTTCATCAACAATTTATAATTTTTAAATTCAAAAAAAAAAGAAAAAAAGAATTACATTGCAGACGACATCATCGAAACGCATCGAATCGATATTGTGTTGATCCATTTTACTTTTTACACCATTATAGAAATATTCCATCTCGTAGAGTGATAGGAAACCATCCCCATCTAGATCCAGAACACGGAACCAATATTCTATGCTGAAATTAGAACATCTGAACTAAGCTCATCATCACATCGTTTCTATTCTTCCAATATTCTATAATATGCGCCATTTTATTAACGCACCGTTCAGGCCCATTCTCTTAGATTAGAGCTTACAAACAGAAATGACAAATGAGACTTTATCTGAACAGGATATGTCGAATCCACTTTTTCGTTAAGGACGCCAGCGTGTTGAATGAGTGGATATTGGAATCAGCATAAAACTGATTTCCTACATTCCGCTTATTAATTGAACTTTCTATGTGAAAAAAAAAGGAAATAAAAACGATATAGTTGAAATATTCAACCTAGTTGGATGTTTCTTGTCCTCTTCAGCAAGAAGGAAGGCAACAAAATCGGTATAGGCGATTGTTTCGACTGCTTCGCGTATCCGCCTTCCACTTGGTGACCTTGTAACTGCTCCACTAAATATCCTATCGATAACGCGAGGAGGAATCGCTGCAAATGTGGATTAATTAATGTTCATAGAGTTGTGCTTTAATCACATTTAAATAATGCTAGATTTTTATGATGAGTATTGCAACGACTGTTCACCAACTCTTTTTTTTTTTTTTCGTTGTATTTCTTATTTGTCATCGAATGATCATTAAATCCTTCTCTATGAAGCAATTCCCCTTAACTTTAGAGAAAATGTATCCTTTTGACAATCTATCAGTCACCATTTTCGTCATAAGTTTAACCTGTTTTCCATTTGAAATCGCTCATGAGGTTGCTTTAACCCTCAGAAATTTGGTTGAAAAAGCTCCCCTTTTCTATGATCTATATAACATAACTACAAACGCAATAATTGGTATATGCGGAGAATATCTCAGTACAAAAGCGAATTTTATGTGAAAAAAAAAAAAAACAGACGAAGAGAGGTTTAAAATTTTTAGACATTGGTAACTAAATTCCATTGGCCCCATAAATCATTTGCAAGTATAAAATATAAATTCAATCGATTTGTTGTAATTTTGAAAGTAATTCTTCAAACAACATTTCTTTCTATTAGAATAAATATAGATGAATAATAAAAATAAAAGCAGCAAATATTATTTAGCAAAACAAACCTCCATTTCCATGTTGTGACATATCGATTTTATTGATAATCAAATTGTGATCCTTATCAATCTCGTAAAATTTACAATAAATAACATAAAAATGTTCATAACTAAAATAGTCGGTTATTGTGTTTATATCGTCGGTTGTCTCCAATTTTCGTACAGTCTGAAAATTATTCATTTCACGGGATGAACCATCAAAAATGAAAATATGCAAAAAAAAAAAAAACGTTTAATGATGCAACAAAAATTAAAAACACTCAAAAATTTCTTGTTTGTTCAACAACAGAAATATCTGTAAACAAGTGCAAAGCAATTTTACTAAGTAAAATGATCGGCAATGTTGTAGTTAATTTGCCGAAATAATATTTTTCGCACGCAATATACATTTTTGTTTTCAAACATCAATCATGAGGATTGTTGACAATCAGTGAATGGAATTTATAGCTTTTTTTCGATAAATGTAAGAAAAAAAGCCTTTTATGATAAACTATGAAACTGTTTTTTCCAACCTTTCCCCGTAAGCTTTTGTTGTATTTTCTGAGCAATTTTTAACTAAAAAAAAACAAAACAAAAACAAGACAGTTAAAAAATAAATTTCATAATATAGAAAAACAATGAAAATATACAAAAACTACGATGAAATAGACCAAAGAAATAAGAAGTACCTCAAGAAAATTTGATCTCCTTAATTCATTAGCGGTTATATGACCCGACCATGAACGATTTACAGACCAAAATATTCGCACTGTTACCTGTAATGAAAATCCATTTGATGAGTTCATCAAATTCATCAATAACAGTTCACAAAGTATAACAGGAACTACACAAGACACCTTTCTCTATTTAGGCAAATTTTGTTCAGTGTTAAGAAATGTGGTCCATGGAAAGTGGTCTAAAGCTTTTGTTGTACTTGCTGAGCAATCCTTAACTGAAAAAAAAACAAACAAAAACAACACAGTTAAAAAATAAATTTCATAATATAGAAAAACAGCTCTTTTTATCATAATAAAAACAGCTTAAAAAACAGCTTTTTTATCTTTATTTATTCCGCTGTTGCAGCTTCTATTTTTTATCTAAGACATATATGCCACGAATTCAGATTGATAATATGCAGTATTAAGTGATATACACCTCGTTGAGCGTCTCACGTTGTGTTGCAATGGTCATTTGAATAGGCACATAAGAAACTGTGCAGTAACTGATGCATATGAGAGATTCACCTCAAAGAACCGTTGGAATTGGGACTACTCGATTCGTATTAATGGAACAGCTCAGATGAAATTCGGTATATGAAGATGAACATCAAAATTGGGATAAAAAAATTCACTAAAGAGTCACTAAATAATTGCATTTCACAGAACTGAGATCACTTAAACAAAAAAAAGCGATAAAAACTTGTATAGGACGGCTGATGTTCAACGGCGTTCGATTCGTCTACTGCATTCTTTCTCACTTCACCTAATTTATTCACATATTTATTCTGTGAGTAAGAGCTGCTATATTATACCTATACTCAATATGAATGAATAAAAAAGATGAAGATTAGATGATTACCTAATTCTGAGTGGCATCTATGATGTGTACTCAAACAAACATTCTAAAGCAATGCCAAAAATATTTTAGTAGAATAATGAAACACTCGATCGAAACTGTCTTAAAATGCACATGAACTAAAATACGAGTAATACATTACTTGATATGAGATGAACTAGCATGATGGATGTTAGTTTCATCCCGTTTTTCAGTCATGCATGAGGTGATCTAGCTGCATGAAAAGCCAATACCTTACGGCAAACGGTATCCATAAAACACTTACGGTTTCGACGTATCTTGCATGGAATTCTTGCGCCTCACGAAGGAAGTGCAAACCAGGGAAACTCTCGATGAGATCTTGCAATAGCGGTGCCAAATCCTCTTTAACGATGTAATTCCTGTGCGGTCCTGCCACCGTATAAATAAATCGAGCTGCTTCATCGTGCGCTGTGCTTGTCATTCTGCAATAGAAACCAGATGGCTAAGAATTTCTGCATAGTACAACAACATCGCTTCACTATTGAAATCACTAATTAAAGGCAGCTGAGCAAAACACGCTGTCACTAATACCACGATAATTTATTCAGTTAGCTGTTAGATGACTACTGAGAAATAGTGCATGAGAATACATAGTAGTCAATGAAATGCAGGAGACGACTATTAGATAAGGTGCTTATAGATGGGTTCATAGACAGGCAAAGCTATAGTCCAGCTCAGGAAACAGGCAACAAAAACAGCACAAAGTATTGAATGGATAGGAAACAACACAATTTCCAATGTCTGTTCCTCTTCGAAGCTTGTATTTGCCCATATTCATCTCTTCGATCTGCGTATCAAAGCGAAACTATATCCTTAGGAAAAGCGTAAATCCTTTTCCCGATACAATTCATATCTTATCCTTCTATCCATGATGGGAATTTTATGGTTGCATATTTACGTGTTCGGTGGATTACATTTTCAAAAAAGGTAGCATAAAACAGTGCAGCGAAGCTGAACCTGCTCCACCAAGTTGAAAAATCTGCAAGAGTGAGAGGTCGTGATTGCGCTCCGCAACACGAATCGTATACAGCTCGTTTCCAATATATGGGAATACCTGCTGCTTTGCATACCTCTGTCATATCTATCATTTCCACCTGAAAGGGAATGATAATATAAGCAAACTAATCACTTTCATAGCGAATGAACTCAATCCTATAGCAAGTTTTAGCTCTAGGAGAGAAACTTATTAGTCTATCTTCAATTGTGCATTTCCCTGCTATGCACTATGTGTTGCTGCATTCGGTTGCTGCATTGCAATGCATCCTGAACCGATATTATGCGAGCGAGCATAAAAATTTCGCTCTCAAAAGGGGTTAAAATTTTCAGAAAAGAGAGCAAACATAATTTAAAGCATTCAAAAACAGTGCAAAAAAATTATCATTCATTTTCTTCGAAGCTGACTATGAAAATTTTCCTGATATAAAAAATTGTACAGCTATTGAAGTATAATAGTGCAAACGGACCTTGCCACCAATCCTATTGAAAACGTCGCTCACTCTGCGTAGTGCCGCTTCGTTCTCGGTCATTGAGATCGGTTTCCCTTTTGGAAAATAGAACCTATAATAAAAGCCAAATTTATAGCCTTCATTTAAGCTCTACCTTTCCGAAGTTCAGCCAATAAGCTCTATTCGTGCATATTAACTATTGTGCAACTGTCAACTGCTGCTAAAGTTTTTCAAGTGAGTCCACTGAGTCTACTAGTCCATCTACTTTGTAATCCACTGGTAAGCACTATCTATATATAAAAAAATGTTGATGTTTGCATTGCGATTAACAAACAATTCAATTCAGTTCGATGCAACTGAAATCGACCTAATTCAAATGCACAACACGTTCTATTAAAGTTTGCGAATGGTTGAAACAAGATTTAGTGAACCTGATTTAATCCCTCCAGGCATTGTCTTAACACATTGAAAT
The DNA here is from genome assembly GCA_022845575.1 of Baylisascaris ailuri. NCBI lineage: Eukaryota > Metazoa > Nematoda > Chromadorea > Rhabditida > Ascarididae > Baylisascaris > Baylisascaris ailuri. The sequence goes on along the minus strand of JAAVTS010000765.1, from coordinate 42,066 downwards.
CCTCTTAATGCCTCGCTGTAGTTGTGATTTTACCTCTCTGAAGTTCCCAACGAGAGGCAAATGCTATCTGCTGTCATCAAAATAAAAATTTGAGTTTTATAGCGCAAATCCCTACAATACCTGATAGGCTCTTCGCTGTGTTATGATTTAAACGTATCAATGGTATTCGCTGACCTTACAAAATCATTAGCAAGAAAGATAGGTGAAAGGCACCTATTCCCGAGGGAGCCATTTCTATCTAACAAATTTCATCTTCCCACTAATTCTGCGAACTACTTTACTGGAACACTCCCTCCTGATCTTGCTCCCGAAAGAAAGAAACTCTTTTAATTTTCTAGCTCGAATTGATTTGTTTCAAAAGTACACTACACCTGTTTCTTTAGAAAAACGCATGTTTTTGTATAAAATAATAATATAGTGTGAGAATAACAGTGCTTTGAGCACCACAGAAAGTTTCAAATTCACTGCTTCACAGTAGATGGCAAAATTTGCTTAGACGAGACATGTAGATTCAATGTCGACTCAAAAAATACCTGGGAACATCAACGGGACGAATCTTACGAGGCATTGGTGGTGTGTGCACTGAACTCGACGCAGTCTGCAAAGGCGAATTGTTTTGTTAAGCATTGTTAAGCATATGGAATCATAGCATTGTTAAGAAGCTAATTTAATGCAGTCTGTCAGGTTTAGATATGCTGAGAGTTTACATCGAAATTGATATACGCATTAGCAAATTCTGTTCGCAGCACTATGAAAAATCACCAGATACACAACTCGCTTAACTTTACTGATATTATCATATGAGACAGCACTACCTGTACGGAAACTGCTTAAGAAATAAATACAGGATTGTGGATTATTTTCTGGTACCTATTTTTGTTTCTCCCTTTTGTTGCCTGACTACAATACCACAACCAGTATTATGAATAGCATCAAAAAAGTCAAGATAAAAAAGTGACCAAAGCTGTCTGCTAATAGAGATAAAATAAAAGTTACAGCACCCTAAGCGACGTTAATATCTTGGTTTTGAATTATTTAGAAAAATTCAATGACGATCGTGTTACGTTCGTGCAAAGAAGCTGCTAATGAAGACGCTAATTATAAGCACTGTCTTACGACCTATACGCATGAGCTAGCACTCGACTTCCACGAACAAACTGGCCAAAGTCCATAGACTTTGGTCAATTATTGAGTGCAAATAAACTACAGTAACGTAGTGTACGTTTATCTTCTCAGTTAGAAATAAGATACTGAAGAATCCAGTGTACATCGTCATCTATCTAATGCGGCGAACGCAAATGCGCGGTCCCCTATAATAACCTGCTGCATTGCACTGAATTTATCACTGCGATATTTTGGTATGGTAAAATGTAAAACAAATCAACAGTGGAAAAACAATGGGTAAAAATATATGGCATAAGTAATAGCAACCAAAATAAAGTAGAAGTCAAGATATAGAAAAATAAGCCAGAAAAAGAGAACTTTTTAGAGTTATAAAGAACTTTAAAACAGTGATGAACATCAAATGCATTAGATAAAATGCAAAACACTGAGTATTATAAGAAATGGTTGAAATGTGAACACAAACCGGAGCAATGGCATCTGCCCGAAGCAGCGGAGGTGGCAAAGTCGCTGCTGCATTCTTCTCGTTACGTCGTTCTGCCAACGTTGGCGATGATACCTGCTGATTATCCTTATTCTGTGCACTGCAACTTTACCTATTCAATATTCAATGAGAGAATGAAACGAAGAAGATAAAATATTGCTTAGCAAAATCTGCTCAGTAATTGTATGTTTGACTGAAGTGCTAATTGCTGTCTTATTATGAATTTCTACTTGGTCGTTGTGTAGCTGAGTGTTTAGTATTAACTGAAGTGGAATATAACGAATTTATCTCTCTTTGCGTTCTTAAAAAAGGTGAGTGAAATTACCTACCATTACGGTGCACTTCTTGATGTGATGCAGTTTTGTGATTGTCCACTTGGTATAGCAGCTCGGAAATATTTGCAATGTTCGGCTCACTTCCTTTCACCTCTATTCATTTCTTTTGAACTTTTCTCATTTGTATAGGTTTGCAAGGCTTCATTGAAGTTTACTCGTGTTTTCTTTGAAAACTAATTATTTTTATGACATCGAAGCATCTATATGTGTTTCACATTCATACGGTCATCTAAAAAAAAAAAAATGATTTGGTTTTAAAGTTGAAAACTGTTGAAAAGAGGTGTGCCATTCACCTGACTTTGAGTGCTTCCGTGCGACGAGGCTGTACCGAGTCGAGTGAAACTTTATCCAAACTTGAAGAAATTCTGCAACTTATTGCACAATATTTTATTGCATTAGAAAATGAACAATTGCATGATTTAACACTTTTACTGTTCGATACACCATTCTAATACTAAACGATCCTTTCTTCTAGTGATGAATTCACGTTGATCAAGAACCTATTCTGAATAAGCACTTAGGAGAAAATGTTGTAATGAGAATGTTTGAAATATGCATTAAATTCAGCACAATTCTCGAGAATATTTCACTGTGATGGGAAGAAATTCAACGAGCAAGCGCCTAATCGTAATGGAAATCATAACGAACTTAAAATGGACTTCGAAGCTAGCGATATGGTAAACGATACAAAAAAATCAATTACATAGGGAAACCCAACCGCTGATAATGATAGCTTCATATAATCATGAAAGTAAACGCAAGAGTGAAAATAAGAACTCGAATTGCATATGAGGAAATTAATTATTAACTTAAAAGAACTCACATCGTCACCTGCGCTTCATTCTTGACTGCGACGCTTTCTCTGTTGTAATAAGAAATCTCCTCCTGCAATATTATCCACCTCTAATAATCGAATAAATGATGAATGAAAAGAGTTGAAAACAAATAAAGAAACTAAAAAAAATATCACTCAAGAGATTCGATAATTTGGAGAGGAAACATTTATGCAAAATAGTTTTTAGAGATATGCAAAACTGAGGAGCATTATACTTTTAATGGCTCATCATTTGAAATAGCTCTTCATATATCAGCATTTCTCTCATAATAATTAATATAAATCAAAGCAATTTTTGCTTTGTTAGTTCCCTCCTAAAACAAAGGAATTTGATGAACCGAATATTTTTGCTTCGTGGAGGTCACTTTTTGTTTAGTAATGAAACACAGCGACAATGAATACAGAAAAAGGTCATGGCCAAATCTCATATTTCATTAGTTCATTAGCCCTCAACAAGAAAATATTTCATTATGAAAATATTCTCGTGCAAAAAAAAAGACCGATTTTGAATTCGACGACATTGAAATGCCTTATCGTGCAAGTAATTTGATGATAAATGAGATAGAAAAAATAGGCGGAAAATCTACTCTTCTGCTCAGCATTGTCCCTTCTCGGCGGTTTTATGCAGTAATAAAATCTGATAATGATAACTTTCGGCGAAAATTCGAACTGTGTGTTAGACGAATTAAACAACAAAACGTCAACATTTTGAAGAAAAAAGTTACATTATAAAAACGACTTGATATTATATTAAAATCGATTCATGCAATACACAACAGTCATGCAAAAAAAGGTAAAAATGACTATGCTAATACCATTAAAAATACCAGCAAAAATATATGGAAACAAGTTAGAATTCAAAAAAAAAAAACTCTCCGTATGGCAACATATGGCGATTCCAAGTGATATTCACCTTTAATGAGCGATTCAATTTCGTCTCCAATAAGATATGTGGATGCGCATAAAGAGTGATCAATGCGCACATTGCCGAAAGCAGTGTTGAGTTTGTATTGGATGGTAATAACTGTGGACGATTAGCAACTTTGTAGGGTTGATGCTCATATAAAACTGCTAAATACAGTGACTTATCACTTCACGATGTCATTCATATACGCTGAATGCATCGATAAGCAACTGTGCTAACATGCATTAACGTTGAAACTCTCCTCCATTCCTGTGCTTAAAATTCTCTATATCATTCTGTACAAGAATCCGTGGAAGTTTTCATGCTGCACAACATTTAAATTAATGTAATTGCAAAAATAATATAGTTTAAATGACATAAGAACATCATCATTGACAAGTAACAACCATACTTTACGTTTATATTACTAAAACAATCAACATCCCCGAATATGAATGACGCAACTGTATATGTGCACTTCCATTTACATCAATAGGAACTAAGAGATGCAGTGAAGATATAGTTCAGACGGCTTCCACCATATTGCACAAATTTATGTAAATCTGAGTGTGCCGAGTTCACTAAGACTATTGCAGCAATTAGGAACATGCTAAATTTATGCTAGAAGGTTGGACATATTTTAAAAAATAGCACTACTCTTCGATAACAATTTCACTCAGCATTTTTCGATCTGGACAAAGCGATTACCGATAGCCAGTGGCACAAAGGTAGAGATGGAATGGGAAGAGGTGGCCTGGCCGAGAAAATGTGAGTTGGCATTAGAAATGACAAAGCAATTTTATCAATTCCTTATTTAATTTCAGTAAAAATCACAGCCAAAAATTAACGCCGAAATAAGTTGCAAAAAATAATGGACGCATGAGATAAAATCATCATAAAAAATAAAACGGTGATTTAAAAAACCTGTTTAAATATTTACACATTGTTACTGGCAAATAAAACACCTTTTCGTTCTCTTTGAATGCAGCATGCATGATAGCAACTACGCAAATTAAGTGCAATGAAGGTTGTTTTTGTTCAAAAAAAAAGTGCAAAAAATATTAACATATCAAATCCACTGTTAAGAATTAATTGAGCTGAAAGAATAAGTCTTCCACTCACAGCTAAATTTTCAACGTTGCATTGTATTTAGTGTCAACTGCAAGTGCATGCTTATATGTGTTATAATTTAACCATTTCGAACTCATTGCAATGCCATTAAAATATTCAATTGCAGTTAAAACCACTAATAAAGCAATAAAGCATTGTTGAATAGGACGACATCGCTTCCAATTGCACATCCGCAAATTTTGCGGCATCATTTACAAGTTATCCCTACAATCAACGGCACAAATCATATGCCTGCGTTTGTGTGAAAGTCTTTTGTACAAAATTTTGCTGAAAATCGTCTCTTTTACTCTTGGATTTGTCCATAGGCAACGCTCTGTGTGCATGGGTATATCGAGAAATGGTACAGCAGGCAAAATCCGCTAAAGATGTGCCAGTCATCTGCTAATAACTTTTTGACAAGCAATCCATTTTAGAACACTGCCTTATTCGATTAAAAGAAAGTAGCTGGGATCTTGAAAGATGGATTAAAAAAATATGAGAACAAGCAGAAGCGTTGTGCGAAGGTGTGTCACTTTCGAGAAATATGAATTTTATACTATTTAACGATCACAAATGAGCATCACATTACTAAAATTTCAGCGAAAGATTTTATAGCAGTCAACGCATCGGATAGATAAATACAGTTACTTAGGAATAATTAGCTATGCTTTCATCGATATGGCGGAATCACTAAAACTCTCAATGTTCACTTCTTCAATGACAATGAAAAACAAATAGATTTCATTCCGCTGAATTTGGGCACTAGAAAAATATTAGAAACTTATTAAGTTGGAAATTACAACTTTAAAACGAAAGTAAAAAGTGGCGCCTTCAAAACGGATGTAGTTTCACTGAAAATACCTCTCGCCACTACTTTTTAATGCAATGCGACATGATGCAGTGTTTGCGCAAATCTCGTATTACACATCTGCTTTCCCTCTGAAGGANGTATTACACATCTGCTTAATTTCAACCTATGGATCTCATCCTGCATCGAAATACTCATATAAAACGACATTTGTCTTGAGGGGCATTTAAATTTTTGAATCACAAAATATTTAAAAATTTGAAATCCAAAATTTTCGCCACAGTTAATCAGAAATGGAGAACAGTAAATTTTCAACTAATCCAATAGATATAAACGAACGAATGCAACGAATCAGACACAGTTTTAAGATCTTATAGACATTGAATCATGCAAGTGATTGGTCTGCAAAGCTGATTAGCAAAGAGCACATATCATATCGATTCCCTGAGGTGTTCTCGTCGTGGATAAAATTCTAATGAGGTGAATTTTTTTAGCACTATGATTAGACATAGAATGAAACTTTGCGATAAAAATATAAAACAAATATATTCAACTATGCGTATAAATAGTAAACGAAAATGAAAATCGCCTATTTAATTTGCTGAAATAGTTAAACAAAGCAAAAAAAAAGGAAATTTCATGTTCTCAAATCACCACCAAGAACGAAATGGTATGCCTATTTCGAATGCGGAAAATTCATTAGTGGTGAGTTTTTAGTGCTCGCTGAAGGGATCGCGTTTCATCGATGACCTTAAGCAATCAACCATTGCGAACGCTAAGATTAATGCACTTATCGACGTCAACAAACCATCTTTTCTATTTAAAAATATTTGTAAGGCGATTAAAACTATGCAACATCTGAGGGTGCACATAGTATTCACATAGTATTACGGTATTAAATTTGAGTAATGAATGCATAATACGATGGATTTTTATGAAAATCTGACAGCAAACATTTCAAATGAGTGAGAAAAACATGCGAAAAAGAATGATATGATAAAGACTTTTTTTGCGGTGACTTCGACCTTTAATTTAGCTGACTGAAACAATATTCACATAAATCCAGTTAAGTAATGCCTCATATAATCTATTATGTTGATCGCTTTCAATGCGTTCCTGCGAATTTTCATCCGCTAAATGCACAACGATGACTTTGTGCTCGTGTGCGTACATGCAGATGTCTGTGACGGTCAACTAAAAACCACCGAAGTTGCAAACTTCGTACGCACTGGTCCACATCATGAGCAACAGGCAGATTGTTAGAATCCTCAACTGAATTGTTTTCCCACGTCCAATCGGGTTTGGTGGAACATGCATGGGCAAATCATATAGTGATTCAAATATGCACAACTCATGAATGGCACATCCAATGGGAATGCAACTGAGATAATGAACAAAGGTGTTGTGAATATGGTCATTAAATTTCGTTGGTTGGAATTTTCCGATTCGTTACATCAAACAACAAAACAAACGGACGCATACGTGGATGTGTGACATAGGTGCAGAGATACGACATTGTCACAATGCGCCATTGCAAGAAGAAAGTGCAAAAAATTCACGAGGACAAACATCTGTATGGAGCTGGATAGGAAGAGTGTATATAGGGGGCAATAACACAAGGAATTTCATTAGTGACATTCACTAGACGAAATGCAGCAATGATATGAAGTATGTTCTTTTGATGGACATATGGTGCCCCCAGAAAGTGAATTAATGCTGATTGCAACCGGCTGAGGAAGGGTATCGTACGGTACTAATGTCCGCAACAACTCATCCAATTGCTCTCTCGAATATACGCTGATTCCTGAACAAACATCCCACATAATCGCCACTCATACCGAAACTGATCAATTATATCGGATAAACTTCAACATGGCAATCGGATATCATATGCCAAACATCAGTAATAACTCTTAAGCATGCTGAATGTGATGATTACTTTCGATGGTTGTTGTGGCTTTTAGCAAACAATAAGCAGTGGATATTAGTAAAACTGCAGTATTTGCTAACTGCAATATCAGACCACTGGAACAACTTCTACGGCAGGAACAGTTGGACTGAGGATAGGAAAGGGAGTGGGGATGGGAGCAGGTGGTGGGAAGGAATAGAAGAGAAAGCGAGTGGGACGGGGGGGGGGGGNGGGGGTAACCTGGCACATACAGTTATGTGAGCAAGCTTACTGTAACGATAAACTTTAATCGAAAACAGTGCTCAATAAAGAAACTTTAAAAGACAAAATTCGCAAATGAAGGTAAAAGCCAGCCGACGGTTATTGGATGCTTTCGTATTTAGGTTCTCATCGATCTGCGCACAGATTCCGTCACAAAGAGCGAGCGAAGGACGTTTGTCGTGTGATCGTTTTTCATCGATATAGTGATAGTGGCTACGTCATTCATTCAATTCTGCAGCGCTTTACTTAGGCCTATTTATCGCCCAATGCCACTATTCCATTCATCTATAGAACATACGCAATACACTATCCACCCAATACGTTCGAATCCCATAGGCACCCGCTCGAAACGAACAACCAGTTTGGCTAACAAACATCTGGCACTAACAACCATTCCTCTCTCACTCTCTTGCTTTCGCTCTCTCTATCTCAAAATGTTCACCCCTACTTACATTTATAATTGCAAATACACCACATACTACAACTGAAATTTATACCGATTTGCCCAGCAAAATCCTCTTCTTAGCAACTGAAAGGTGGCGATTAGCACAGTTCAGATTAATGCTGTCACAGGCAGATTAACGAATTTCTTGGAAGTGGAAAATTCTGCTAATTAATTGAAATAGAAAACACATCACGAGGCAATATTTGAAGTAAAAAATATGTAACAGACACAAATGAAGCGCATTGGATGAGAGGAAGTGCTAGTAGATGTTGAATAAAGTAGAAAAAGATTTAATGAAGGTCGGATGGAGCAACGAAAGAGCTCGGCGACATCAAACAATAAAAGAAAAACAATAACACTGAAAGTGAAGCCTTTTTAGCTCATCAGAGGTTCAAAGCAAAACTATTGAAAAAAAAGATTTTTTGGGAAAGTATGTGGATTTTTTTAATCAAGGAGGGAATGATAATCACCAAAATTGAGACAGAATGAAACTGAAAAACAGGAATTTCAGCAGCATCCGACAAATAAGCTCAACTTTAACGTAGCCAAGGCATTAAATTTATAGTTATGCCGTAGAATGGAGGGTATTCCTAAACTATAGTAAATATCATTGCCATTCATATACAGCACAATTCAAGTGAACAGTGAAAACGATGGTCTCAAGAAGAACAAGTATCGTTTCTATAAAGAACCGAATGGTAGGGGTGTGGAAATTGAGAAGAGTAGAACTCATAAAGAGTGCGGTGGTACATTTCATTAACCGTCTATGTATAGCTGCAGCAACGTTAATAGCACATAAACATCGAACGTTCTCGTTCGTCATTTCAACAAGCTATTTGCTACTAACTTATGATGAGAATTGAAGTCTGACAATGATTAATCGTACTTTTTATATGAGTCGATTAGTGAGTCGCATTTATGAAAAGAAAAAAACCCAATCAGGGTAAGTGCTAGAAGCGATCGTTCCCTCGCGCTAATCCAAACGACGGTATAATCATATATATTGTATATCGTTCCTACTTGTGCTTAATGTTATGTCGATGATAAAGTTCAGGAATGAAACATGCTCTCCAAAGGGAATGTTATTGCAGATGCCCCAAAAGCTCAGAAATCAAGTATTATAAAAAAAAAAAAACTTATTCCAATACCATCNNNTATTCCAATACCATCAAAAAAAAAAAATTCTTCTGCATCAATCAAACATTTGAATAGGAACTCTATTTTCACTGGAAGTAAAAAGGAAGCTTCGCACAATAGCCTAAGTATTCAAGTTTCAACTTACTTGAAAGTCATGTGATCTTAACCAATTATATTTTTTATCGACTACTATGATCATATGCCCAACAAGCATCACATTTCCTGCTTGGTCATTGCAATTATCCCATAAAATCAGATTTTCTGAATGGTATCTACTAATGTTTTTTTCTTCAAAAAGTTTTCTCTAATTGATAACATGAGAAAAATAATCGCCGAACGAGGAAAGAAAGCGAGCAACGGCGAAGACAATAAATGATTAGAATGAGTAGAAGGCGTGTGATGTCTTCGAGACCTATTTTCGAGGAACACATCTATGATCTCGTTTGCGCTCTTTGATTTTAATCATTATTTACTTATCGTTTATCGACTTTACCATTCGTAGAATTTCTTTATACGGCTTTAAAGAATAATTCGCTTATTTTTGAAAGTTACTGCTTAGTTAATAGAAGCAATCAATAAAATTAATTGCAATTTCATTAGCAGCACATAAACGCTATAGAAAAGTTTTTACTTAGGTGGAAAAAATATAGCAACTAGGATTGAGATTTTTTTTTATTTCGAATACAGCTCTAATTTCAAGAACAAAAATTATAATAAAAATTTCATTGTCGTTTCGGATCGATTAGTTTTGTTTCAGATGTGAAATATTCTTCTCGCACAAAGATTTATGGAGGAAAGGGATAAGGGGTTTTATGTCAGGTGGGCAACCACAAAAAACAAGCAATCGCACAATTATCGCAGGCATTAATTTGAATTATACTAGCGGCTTCCCACTGCATCATATTCAAAACTATTTCACCATTATAGGAGCAATATTTTGAAAAAATCGCAAAAAGCTCCTCTACGTTTTCGACTAAACCTAATTCTAAGCTATATCACCTTCCTTGCGAATATGCAAAAGAGGGGTTGCACACACATTTCTAGTTAATCAGGAATTTAAGATGTCGCTGAATCAAACTATAGATCGTCTATTTAAAGGTGAACTTTTTTCCAAAGTGTCCCATACCATAAAAAGAGAACTGACGTATAACTGACTATATGGTGTGTAACAAATTTAATTAGAAACTTGAAGCTAAGCAACAGTGGACGCCTTTAGGATTTGCAGTTGGTGATGCACTTTTTCTGCTTCTTTGAGCATATTTCCAGCAAGAGATATATGAAAGAGCAACGATAACTTCAGCATACCACTGTCACTCATAAATATGCTATTTAAAATATAAGATAATCCAGTTTAAAGATGAAACTGATATACCATCATTAAAAAATGTTTAAAGAAAATTCTACGGAATGGTTTTTGTTTCGGCTTTAAAAATTCGAAAAAAAAAATTACCGAATTAAATAAAAGCGTGAAGAAAACGACTTATTAAGGGACCAATCGGTAATTTACGAAAACGAAAATTCGCTTATTTGAAAGTAACCTGGTGAAGTGACGAAGAATAAACATCAATACTATAAGAAAAAAAAAAGTTTTTTTAGAAGTATTGAATGAATATCGAATGAATGTGCTGACGAATAAGGAATATTATTTTTGAGACTAAAGAGAGTGATCCAAAAAGAACCTTTCATTTCTGCAATCTCTCGAAGAAAATCCTCGAGTATTCGTTTTTAATAAGTGGCTGAGCAAAAAAAAAAACTACTTCAAATTTTTTGGACGCTCAACGAGTAGATTTCAATGAATGGACCTATATCCTGAAAATAAACATTAGGAAAAAATCAACAATTTCAGTTAGAACTATTTAGATTTTAGTAAAATGATGAGAAAATTATAGCGAAAAATAAGCAGAATAAACATGTTTTCTATTTTCATATTGCAGCGAATAAATCAGAACATTTTTTGGCTTTCTGTGTAAAAAGTTTCTTTGTTTTTTGAATATTTTTTAGACAAAAAGAAAAACGAAAAACAGCTCTATCAAATGCAAATGGAAACAATTCTCTAATTCAGATATATAATAAAAACATTTACCAAAAGGATTATTTGAAGTAAGCTGAAAATAAACATCGTAATATATTCTACAGTTTAGACCTCAGCCAAAAAACACCTATTGAAATAATTTGAATACAAACTGCTCCAACTTTTTTTTTCAAATGTCATAATTTTATAAATGCTATAAAAGATGTTTTCAATATTACTTTGTGTTGTTTTTCTAGTGTCTTAAAAGTAATGGCAAAAATTGCCCTTGGAAATCCAAATAGCAAAAATCAAATCGGAAAGCAATTTGCATATTGGAACTGATCTTCGGCAGAATGTTTACGCTGAGTAAAAGAATCCATGCAATTTCAAAAATACTCAAATAAATCCCTGCATCCTGAGCTAATGAGGAGGAAAAGAGAAGATATGGATCAACTGTGGATGGCAAGAAAAGGAATTGATTGAACCTGAATGTATTTAACTTAAAGAAAAAAAACGTGGACAATGGAAGTGGATAAACGATGAAAACTCATATATCATGCGTAAACGATCATATTCAGAAGCGATTTAGGAAAACGTCAATCATACCTGAGAGAAATGCGCAAAAAAGAACTTAAGGGAATCTTACTGGGAAAAGCAAGATGAGAAAAAAAAGAGAAACTGAACGCAGATATTGTGAATAATGATAGATCAAGGGTAATATAGTCGAAATATACGCAAATATTTCCAAAATTATATTCACGAAATATTCCTAGAATAAATAACACAACGCTAACATCCTTGGAGGATATAAAAACCCGTATATTTCCTAAGTAGCGGGTGACGTTCGCACTCGTTTTGTTGAGATACTCTAATATCGCTAATATTTTTAACTGCTTACTAACAAAATTGCATTACGCAAATAAGGCATTTCCGCAGCTTCTAGAAGGAAAGAGTCGATGGTAAAGAAATGCCCAGAAATTATGAGTATTTCAGAGGCTGAATCTCACTATCACTATGAATATAGAATAACTGTATTATCGTTATTTTAGTAATCACCTGTATCACTACGTTTATACATTATAATCCTGAAAGAATAGGATTTTATTTCATGGTGCTAGAAAGGGCATTTCTTTTCCAACAGCATACACCAGAAAGGCAAAATCAACCGCATACACCAGAAAGGCATTGTTGAGAAAACATTTCTTGAGCGTAGCAATAACTGAATAGGAAACATTACGATGCAGCTGTCTGGCGTAGTAGTTTATCAACACTCGAGACGAAACATTTCGGTCAAATATTTAAGGTTGCCTATGTGCATAACGCTTCATCAAAAGCACGCGAAAGCGTCAGCGCGGCGCATAATTTTCAAAATTTCATCGATTCTATTCTAACGACTCCTGGTCTCAACATACACTGAAATTCTGATTCAGAAAAAAGAGAACCACGGACTCTGAAGAAATATGGTGACCGGCAAAAATCCTGTCACTTATACAGGAATATATTCTAAAGCTTTTCTGAATCCTTTAATGAAACCTCCATTTTACCGACAATAATGTTTGATAGACGTACCGCATGACTATGTTACTTTTAGGCAAAAAGCCGGAAAAACAAAACACAAGATGCGGCGGTTAGGGCTTATTAATTATTAAGTAAATAGCGGAGAAATGTGGAAAAAGACAGGCTTCTGTTACGCATCGCATCTTCCACATAGTAATCCAAAGGAGCGAGACTTCTAATTAATCGGATTAAACTTATTAAAAGAATGTTTAAAAAACGCTGAACGTTGCAATCACTTATAAATAAATAGTCTCTTTATTGAAGAAATGATGCAGCATAAAATCTAAGCAGTAAAAGATATACAAAGGTTGAACTAGCTTAGCAGGATTCTATGTAGTATTCCCTAAACTTAAGAATTCTTGATGGAATGAAAAGACGAAGGGAATTCATTACATTGCTCTGAGATGGATCAAGAAAAACTCGTTTATGGAAGTGAAAAATATGCAATTCATGCAAAATGCCAAATGGATTTTTCTTAGAAATAGACTGCGATTGTGTTCTTGAACTGAAGGTCGTCAACATGCGAATGGCAGACCGAAAAAGATATAACGGCAAAACTTGCATCTCACATGAAAAAGAGTATTTAAAAACCTCTGCGCAAAATAACTGCGAATTCAAAGATAGCCATTTCATCTCAACACCTGAATCGCCGAGTAGAGGAGACAGGACTAATTTATTCCTCCTCTCTCCAGCTATCCTTTCGATTATGTATCGCAAAACGAATCTGTGACGTCATGCGAATTGCTACACCACTTTGGACGATATGAGGTAGGACTATGGCTGATTATTTATGCCGCCTTGCACCCCACTTCAACGCATTTTTTCCGGTCTGCATGACACAATACAAATGAAATCGAGTAAATGCTATATATGGATGTTGCAGCACAATATATTTCACAGAGAATATATTGGGCAGAATGCTTAAACTGAGGTGATGAAAGAGGGATCGTTGATGATAAAATGGCGGTGAGTACGACTAGTGGTGCAACAGTTCTTTGATTGTTGTATGTGGGCGCGGAAGTAATAGAGGAAAACTGATTCGAGCTGCTGACTTCTATGTTCATGTTCGATATTCTAACCAGTTCAACGATAAAGGATTGTTTTACTTACCATAACTGTTAAACAGTATCCAAGAAAGCACCATTCACCTCATGACCAATGAATGCATGCACACAAAAATGAGCCTACCTTGCGTTGAGTGTCGAAAACTTTGCGCACAAATGTCTCCAGGAATTGACTAATCGCCTTTCCTCGGCGTTTGCTCCGTGTTTCTGTTGAGGCACCCGTTGATGATTCATTTGAAGATTTCTGTTTCCGGCGCAAACGTTTCGACGTCGGAATGCAGTCGACACCTACTGCATCTGGAGGCTTTATAAGATCCGCACTTGAATGGTTTGTCTCAAACCCATTTCCATTACAATCCACTATTATAGCATTCGAGGTACTCGCTTGCTCTACATTGTGTTGCTTCCTTATGAAGCGCATTGCGAGCCTCCTTTAGTGGGATCTGCTTCAGCGAGACGTAACGTTGGTCGCAACAACAACTCACCAAGTGAGAATGTATACCAGTCCCGCTGACTGCTTATAATCGTATATATGCGATGCGAAGCACTCAAACAGACAACGCGGATTAAGCCCGAAAATGATTCGTTGTGATGCGACGTGGCAATGTGCAAAAGAGTGCTAATGCCTCGCAACAGATCAGATTTTTACTGCCCTATTTCTTTAGAGGGTTTGATGCAATAGAAATTCAATTGCTGAGTACAGTCGAGCTGGAAAGCCTCGTTGCTTGATGACGTTGACGTTGAGGAAGAATAACGGACAAGGAGAATCACCTCAATTTTATTGAAATGGTTCACCAAGTATAAAATTCGCTTCTAATGCAACATTGCTCTTCTTTAACAGCAAATATAAAGAATTGCTTCAGATGAGCATCGTATAGCAGTTACGTCCGAATCTGCAGACAAATAATGTTTTAAAATAACGTAGAAAATAAGCGTAACGTTATATTAGACACAAATCAAGCCCCTACAAAAATAAACAGCTGATGAATTCTTTAGAACAAATAAAGAAACAACTCAAAATTCCGGTCATAATATGTGCCTAGAAATGTAGAAATACGTAAGAATCATATACTAAGAATATGTCACATGATTTCGCAGCAGAATAAGTCGCAATCTGGACCTCACAGGTTGCATCCATGACTACTTATAACATATTGCCGTTACAGTATAATGATTTTATATGATTCTATAATACAGTACTCATGGCAGCTTCACAAATGCAGATATTCATTGCCATTATCAGCATTACTTCATACAACTTGAAGCCACGCCAAAATTTATGCTAGCATATGACGCCATAGTTGGAGAAATGAAATGACGTCACATGCATATGACGTCATATGACGTTAAAGTGAAATAATTGACGATATTTTCATAAGCACACAGATTTTATAATATGATACTATAGCAGCAAATACCGGCTTCATGAACATCACTCTTTAGCTAATGAAACGTTGTTGAACATTGACTCATATGTATTGGCAAAGTCTATTAATTTCTATCGATAGGAAACAAACAGTAATTGCATCGATACCATTCAACTGATTTGCACGATGAAATCACTTGATGATCGAATATCGGAACTCTTGAGACGGTCTCACAAAGGAAACTTTTTAGAGTTAGAAGATCGGAAGTTTATTTTTGCACTTAGCGATGACCAGTTGTTATACACTGAAAGCTGTAGCGGCATATTTTCTCATGTTTTCGAGCAGTATAAAAACAAAGCTTTCAGTAAACTTTAGAGGCCAACTTTAAAAAAACGTAAAGAAGAAAAGGAACTGTTTAAGAATGTGAAAGGATCTATCAAATTTTAGTGGATTTCACAACATGGTTCTCTGAATTTTTATGATTCATTTCAATGCAAAATTGGCAAAAAATATTGAATAGCCAACACATTTCAGCAGTCCACTTTTCCCGTTCAACTGCATTTGAAATGAAGAAAATGGATGCGAAGGTCTTGTTAGTCTTGAGAAATAGAAAAGTATGAAATTTCTGATATTCTGGAAAATTTTATATTCATAGAGAAACAAAAAAAGTAAGTCTCTTCATTCAATTATTTTACAAAAGTAAAAAAAAGTTAACTTGAAAAGAAAATCATATAATAAATGGCAAATATTTTGATAAATGAATTGTTGTATAAATAAATAACGGAGCAGTAAACAATTTCACATCAGCCAAAAGGATGCAAAAATAAAAATAAAGCTTACAGTAACATAAGATATTCATCAATGACGAATGCTTTTTGCAGTTACATAAATAGAGTGTGCTATCAAACGAGATTATGCCTTTATTGTCACTCGAAATTCAAATGCAATTTCGATGGATTCCATTATGAAGCGATCAACGATCTTTCAAATGGAAATTAAATGTTATCCTCGCTGCATATTCTATAGTAAATGCATTTTATAGAAAATATAACGCATTAAAATATGAAATTTCAAAGATATTGTAATCGGATGTTCT
This sequence comes from Baylisascaris ailuri, assembly GCA_022845575.1. Classification (NCBI taxonomy): domain Eukaryota; kingdom Metazoa; phylum Nematoda; class Chromadorea; order Rhabditida; family Ascarididae; genus Baylisascaris; species Baylisascaris ailuri. The sequence goes on along the minus strand of JAAVTS010000765.1, from coordinate 25,621 downwards.
ATTAGAAGAAAGAATATTAAAAGAAATTGAAGAGGCTGCTGTACGAATCGTTGAAATATTTTCGCAATGGAATGGAAATGAAGAGGGCCATGATGGCACTTTGCATGGATAAAAGTGTAATGCGCGGCTATCGCAAATTTGATCGGCAAGTGTGTATTCTGAGCACAGAGATTTTCAGGCTAACATCGCGCCATGCAACAGCACCCATCACAAGCATTGCCTAATGCCATTAGAGAATCAAAGATGTACGCAGAAATTCCTCAAAAGTGGGGGGAGGGGGGGGGGGGGGGGGAGGGGGGAAGGGGAGAGGGTGGGATGGACCGAACAAATGAAGAAAAGCTAGCATCACGTCTAGAATGACAGATTTCAAAATTGCTACCGGATGTGGGATCCTTACAATGCTCATTGGTGCAAACGAATCGTAAATAAGCATGATTTTTTCCTCTCAAATTGGGCAAATTTCTAGAATAGATAAATTCATCAATTAGCATTACATTCATTTGAGAACCATTCAGAATGCCTAAAAGATCATTTTATGTTTTTCAAGGATATAGTTCGACCACTGCTGAACATTCGCTTACAATTTACCATTTGCACACCTATGGCAAAAAAGGCCGAACGATCTTTCAAGCGATGGAAAAGTGTTGAGAGGAAAAAAATTGGAATCCCGAATGACATAATTAACACAAGTTTTTTTAGCAACAGAAGTCGGTGGAAACTCTTTCAAACACCTAAACACAATTATAGGCTTCGATGAGTAGCACATCCGCTTTGAAAGACAAGGTGATGGAAGTGAATGCATCTGTGAGCTAAAGGCACTGAAGCGAAACGAAAAAAAAAGAGGCAATTTTCTGCGATCTTTATTTCGTTCGTTTGGTTCTTGGTTCACTTAGAGGAAAGAGAAGGCTAGACCGCATCAAATTTCACCCTCTACACTTTCCATATATAGACAGCGAGATGCATTATATTTACATCTTGAGTTCTTCAAACGATTCCATAGATTGTGCACGTAATCTTTGGTTTGGTATATGAAATATAGACCGTATGGTACATACGTTGTATGAAAACCTCAGAGCTATTCAATAATATTGCATTTTGGTACTTATCGCTCATGTTTGAAAACGTTAGGGATACGAAAAATACCAATATTAATGGCTAAAAAACTCGTGTGTTAGTTTAGCCTCAAGTAGTAGCGATAACCAATAGTGCAAGTACTATGCTGTCGTCATGCCACAAAAACCACTTAGATTCGTGCTTTACGATCTCTTCATTTACGGTGAATTTGGCATCGTAAGAAGTAGCACCACAAAACTATAAACGATATAACGCAAAATCAATTCACTGAATTAAAAAAAATGAGCCAAGAAAATGAAGGAAACGCCACGGAAAGCACGGCTTTGGGTGGCAATTATATTATATATGCAAGGCGCCTGGTCAGTGCATGTTTTCTTTGTTCACCAGAGCTACCAACGCGACTGAGCATTAGAAAACAGCGGGGTGTCCGCCGAATCACATCGTTTCCCATTCCTTGCAGGTGATTATGATCTAGTTATAACGTGACAAAAGTGCCATATAGTGAATTTTCAAGTGTGCTTTTATACAACATAATGTTACAGTTCTTACAAAGTCCAACAAAACTGCAGCGCAATTAGAATTTTTTGGGTTTTTACGGCAACTCCATAAGAGTAAAACTATAGCAACAGTAATGTTCTATGGCTTAAGCCTGCTTGAGCAAAGCTGGCGAATGGTGATGGAATTTTCATTAGACCGTTTTTGGACCTACTCCATTCTGTTGCTCATTGCACCGGAGTATGAAATTCTCACTCCTAGAAAGCCTTCAAATCCCTCAAGTACAATTTTGCGAACTCGTTCTCCATCCTCAACTCGAAAAGGTAAATCTCCAACCCGAACACTAAAAAGTGTGTTCTCAATCTGGACTCAAGCAAGTCGAACCTCAACTAAATTCGAACAGCTGAAAAACTTGGCCTTGTCGATAAACCATTCTGCCAAAATCGAATATTAACAACGTATTATGTTCCATTTAACAGTTTAAAAAGTTCGTTAACATCATTAAAAGATGTGAGAGGAATTTGCACTTTATTCATTCCTGGTGATATCATATTCACACTATCTCGAAAAGAAAATCATAACAGACATAACGTGCGCGCATTTCTTATATGTTAGTTCCGATGTTAAACTGCGACTTTTCGTCCCCATGAAATCAATTACGCTAATTTCCAACATACTTCAATGACCACAACCAAACCAAGTGGACAATCAATGAGAGGGGCTACAACGGTATGCGCTTATGTACTCAGTCCACTCGACCGAAACGTTTCGTAAGTTACCAAAAAAAAAAAACGAACGTGCGAAATAATGCATCACAAGTTGATTGATGTAATCGCTCGCATAAATTTTTTCAAGAGATTCGTTTTTGTTCTAATCCGATTGGTGCAAATGAAAAATCGATCGATTTCAAATGGATGAAAACCCTTCATCTGCTTGAAATGTCTACAGTGCACAACAATTGTGATCGATCAATGCAAAAAATGGCACATCAAATCCGGGTTTGGTGTATAATATAAAAATCGAATTTTGTAACTGCAGCACCAATGGCTCCACAGCCTACAGACCGATACACAGACAGACAGACCGACACATAGACAGAGAGGCGGACAGACAAAACAGTGGTTATTGGTTTAAAACAACCTCTCTATAATGTGCGTTTGCATAAGCAAATTTGCAAAAACTCCCAACATTATCAAACGAACCTACACATATGCCTGTGGATATTGATTATACTGTGGAATTGTCAACATTTTTTGTTGCGAAATTGAAAACAGGACATCAATGTGCTCGTGTTTACGAAAGAATATAAATTAAAAAGGCGATAATTCGATAAAAAATTGTCACAAATATCAAAACGAGCGGAAATTTAGCTAAAAGAAAGCTCATGCAATAACAACAATATGCCTATAATCATGGCAGTTAAAGAATCGAAGCAATAAAATTTGAAGTGCTCGTCAATGGTATGTGCAATGGTGCATGCAATAACCACTGAACGCTTTATAAAAACATGAAAATAGCATATCCACATCCAACTCCCATTACATTCCCTTGTGATTTCGCTGAAAAAAAAAAAAAAAAAAAAACAACGAATCCTTTCATTGCACTGGAAAGTCTCTACAATTTTTAAATCGACATTGCTATCTTTCCCCTTCCACATGTTGAGCATTTTTTCTTTCATATATTCAAGCAGATTTCTCTCAGCTAATAGAAAGTTGATAAATGTTGAATCGAGAAGCTCCATTGTCAGAAATGTATCCGATGCACCCATGGGATAAAAGTTTTCTTTCGGAGCTAACCTCACGAGCGAATGTCATTCTCATACTAAATATTTCACAGCTGTCTACTACAGAAATCAACAGGAAGCACAACAACGATAGCTAATGATAGAATGAAATATGCAATAATTGCGTAGAAAAAAAAGGAAGGGTTTTGCAATTTGAGACGAAAGATGAAGAATTTCACACATAAAATGATAAAAATCGGCAACTATCCAATAAATCAATAGCAGCTTCGAATGCAATGCAAAACGATTAAAAAAGTGAAGTGCCAAGTAGCAGTAGGGTGCGCTGAACAACCGTTAAACAAATGAATTTGCTTTCAGTTCGAAAAAAACGTTGAAAAAAAGAACAAAGACGGGATCAAAGAATTTGAAGATCTAGCGAAAGACAAGTGGAGAAGTGTGTCGTAGGAAGTGTCACGGCATTTGCTTTTGTATTCCAATCGGTTCCATAAAATAAATTCAGCTTCACTTGTAAATGATTCGGCATCCCTTGCAAAATCTTCAGCAGAAAAAATTGTTTTTCTATAATCCAAATGATGTGAGATGAAGATCCAAATGACGCAAAATCCATACAGTTTTTAGAATTTTTTTAAATCGCTATAAATTTTCTCGAAACCGATGGATTCTTGTGAAACTTGACATATGCACTCCTCCTATAATGTGAAATACACCCGTCTGATTTCACAGTTCTAACTTCAGTGATGAAAGAGGCGGTAAGACAACATAGCCATAATGCTTTATTACAAAGCAAATTTGCAAGTCTGAGAAAATATTGAGAACGCCTATTGCGAGAATAATATATAAGATTAGATGAGGTTGCCAAAAGAAAACGAAACGAAAGAAAACGATGCAATATCATTAAAAAGACCGCAAAAATATGTCGACAATAAAAAAGAGTGGATTCCCACAAAAATTGCTTTGAAGTTTTGAATTCCGAAATTCGTGGAGGATGGAAAAGCCTTAAAAAAGTGCGTCCTGATGATGAGGCGCTATATTTATTAAATGCTTAAGTGGTGTTTCACCAATAAGCCAATAAATAAATTTAGAAATCTAAGAGTGACGTCATAAAAAGAACGTTCTTTGTTGTGACGTCACTTCTCCATTGGTAAACAATTTGCACGATGTAGAAACGAATTTAGCCGCTATTTGTTAGCTATACGCATTTATAACTCACCAAAAAAGTGAGCGTGTTACGATGGTGAAAAATGTTTCACAATGTGATATTCGTTGCAAAAAAAAGAAGGATTCACTGGAAAATATTAATCATTAAGCAGAAATTGGGAAGTATCAATTAGAAATTTTGTTGCAATTGCAATTGCAAAAACTGTGGATGAATTAGATTTCATTTTTCATTAACCAGCTCCCACTTCCCTAAAAAAGTTAACTTTTTTTGCAAAATTTGCAAAGCGGTCGGATTAACTGAAATGTAGGTTAATTATTCAGCACTTCGATGTGCTAGCACTCTTCAACTAAACAGGAATGCAAAAGTGTACATCGTAGCAACTCTTCTAGCACTCCTCTTCACTCATTATTTCACGTGAACATCGACGATCTTAATGCAGCTATTTCGTGCATTAAATGTGAATGCAGTCGTATTCTCGCACTCAAAATAGGCGACTTTCTTTGAACTGCTAGTTGATATAATTCTCTAACCACTCCTCTACCAAGCATTCCCTCTTAACTCTCACTTTGGAATAACCAATGCAAACGTGTCTCGAATCAACGAAGGCACTGCTCTATCCCATCTTCATAGACGATTCCTCATCAACATCAGCGCATAATTAAACAGGCATCTCATTTCACTCGCAGCAACAGAATTTTACAGCTGAAAGCTTTCATTTGAAGGTACATGCTAAGTAGAGTATATAAAACTGAACGCTCATATGTGCATATGCGTAGTGGCTACGAGAAGTGAACGAATGATTGATGGATATGTTGGATTGAAGCATCTCTTTGTGCAAAAAATTTTTTGGCCACTAAGGTCAATCAGACTCCATTCAATACAGACGTGAGGGCGTAACGTCATGTTTCACTCAAATGAAATTCGGCTTAATGACGAATGAGATATATTAGGTTTATATGTTCCTTAAAAAAATCGTCGGAGACATTTATCTAAATGCAATTCATTTGAATTAAATGATATGTCTATGAAGATGTTAAGAGGAGTGAAAAGGGTCTTAGAAAAAGTAACTTAGCAGCTTTGAATGCCACCAAAGTGGTACAAAAGACTAAAAGCATTAAGACATAACGCATAAGTATATTTTGTTTCCGCGATCCGTAATGACCTTACACGATGAAATTATGAGACTCGGGAAAATGCACATTTTTTAGAAACAACCGAAACGTCAGATTTTTGCCTTAATAAATGTAAGTGGTGTTAGAGATATGAAAATATAGTGAAGCTATGGTAGGATGTGAGATAAAGCAAATTGCATTGATACGCATTTCAACGATTAGTCAGCCAATCTAACAACCACCATACTTGAGCTTTCCAGTGAGGTATTACATTGCTGAATTCGTTGCATATAGCTAACGAACACTCGAATAGTGCTTGCCTTGTGCCTCTACGGCAACGCGTGTCTTTTAGTGATCTCTAGCAGAAACAATATACTCGCATCATATCGCCATTCATATCACATATTCACTCTCTGAAGTTTAGTTGTGCCAAGTAAAATGAAACAATGATCTATGTTTATTTATTTACTTATTTATTTAAATGCCCTGCAATGGGAAAACATATAAAAGTATATGAGCATGAACAGTAAAAGTGAGAAAAACGTTCGCAAAGCTATAAGAGAGATGAAAGACTAATTTAACAACACTGCTGACATGGGAGTTTCGTTAGACGATTCAACTGCTAGAGATAAATATATAACAGAAACGACAACGAATGTTAAAATTGCAATTTCGTTTCGCTTCATATCAATTCTTTTTTTTTTTCAGAATTCCCCAAACACTTCGCTAAAACTCTCTATTGAGCTGCGAAAGTTGTAGAAATGATTGCGAACGAGCATTTAAAGTGAATATGATATTAAAAAACCGAGTTGGATAAGCTAGACTTGTACTAAGTTTTAAAAAATTATTAAAAAATAGTAATAAAAAAAAAGTACTGCAAAGAATCAAATTAAATTTGAATCAAATTGAAATAACATTAAACAACAAAAATCCACTAAAAAATTACAAAGTGATTTAGCACATTTCAAAAACCATCAGACCATTTTTAGTGCATTTTTCTCAGCGTTATTATAAAGATCTGAGAATTAAAGACACTACTAGAGAAATCATTAAAGCATGAACGAATGCATCTCGAATTTCGATATTTGAAATGTGAGAAATCCTCATCAACGAGAAATAGAGCATTCATTAAAGATAGAAACGAAGAGATTTCAACAAACAAATTCAGGCATCGAATGCGTCATATTTGAAGATTCAAATCGTGAACGATGTTAGTGTCTCGCATGAAATATTTCATCTATAGTAATCCCCCGCTGAAGATAATCTCCTATCGTTAAACACTTCTCTGTTCATGCCTACTTATTCTATTGCTCGCTTTTTTCAATCTCGAATAACATAAACATTGAAAAGGCATACTGCATAATTTTGAAAATAAATATGATGTAATGATCAATTTTTAGCGCTTATTGTTTAATTTACCTGAAGGATCAATGCTTAATACATCAACAATTTGTTAAAATGTTTATCACTTTATATGAAATTGTGTAATTCATCGTGGTGATTTCTTGGAAAGCTGAAAGAAATTGTTTCAAAATAGGGAAGATATTCGAAAATGAAATGTTGCATGCTCTATAGTTATGCCGCTCAAAGAAAATAACGAACTTATTGCGCTACAACCCTGACTTATACTTTAAAAAAATACTGTGATTGCTATTCGTCTATCGTTTAGTTACTCATCAACATTGTAAACTGCACCCAAAGAATAACGAGTGTTCACATATAAATAAACTGAACAAAGCATAAGCACATGTGCAAATCATAAGAGAATGTATTTTATCGAGAAATTAGGCGATGTTACGTCAAATATAACCATTGATCATAAAATTGTTGATAAAAATTAACAAGTCTCAAGAATCAGGGCGGAAAGAATGAATATTTTCCAATATTAACGCCAAGTTTGATTGCATTCTCAGCGCCTAATTTTATTACGTGTTGGATTTGAGAAATTACGGACGATCACATACAAGTAAGCTCAGTGGGAATATGCAAATTTTTGATAGAAAACAATGAAAAACGATCGAAATTCGATGAGAATAACGATGTGACGAGGCTTCTTACAGCAACTGCCGTCTAATGTCATCGGGATGAAATAAGCAATACAGGGGTGAACAAGCCAAGAAAAAACTGCAAGGAGAAGAGCTTAGTGCACATCAGCTTTTGTTTGCTATCGACTTTGCGCGCTTCAATACACAACGTTGTGCCTCCCAATTGAACTACAGGTCCTCGAAGAGATTTCTTCTAAAACCTCAGAAAGAGAACTAATAGTGCATAAGAGCATAGTTATATTTAGAACGTTATTAACTACTTTCTTAATATCACAGAATCGAACTTTTTAACCCACAATGGAATGGGATAATAAGTTCAATTCTATACATTACTCTCCGATTGACTTTCATTGAAATTGGAAAAATTTTGAAAGAACTAAAAAAGGACGCAATCAGTACTCTCCATGAACCTGGATGAAAAAAGACGGGTTGATTAAACTTTTCAAGATTTTCGATGAAAAGCAGCCTATCAGCAGCATAATTTATGACCACTGAGGAAGGATACTGTTCGAATTATCTAAAAAAAATTCTTCAAATCACCAAATAAAATGTCAAAAAATTAAGCTACAGTCGTCAAAATGTGCGATGCTCACTAAAGAGCTATTTATAAGGTACAATGTGAAATTTTCTTTCCATGAGAATGGTAAAAATTGCGTCAATTCGGTTCTCACATGATCGAAAAAAGAGATCGTTTCCTTTTATTTCGAGAATAAGCGTAATAAAGGCCGCTTTCCATAAACGCCATAATCCTGCGATTGCTCAAATTTGATAGGAAAGAGAATATTGAATAAAAAATATTGGAATAAAACTTTTTATTTTCACTAAATTGCTTCAAACATGGATTTCTATTGCAACAGTTGTGAAGTCAAAAAAAAAAAGGAAAATTAATTTCGAGGAAAACATGATGAATGGAAAATAGAAGGAAACAAATGCTAAGAAAGAACTCAGTTGCTACATTCTTCATGGAACAGCGAACACCACAAATAAATACCTTTCCCTTAGATGAAATAATGGAGTCACTGTGGGAAGCGTATATGGGGTTAGTAAGAAAATAATTTTGGCAGTTCATAAATAGTTTTAGCGTCTCATCTAGAATGAGGAATCAATGCGACCAAAGATACGATATGAAGCGAACGACTCTTTATGAAACATTAGCAACTGGAAAACATTCTGTCAAAGCGTCAAGTAATCCACAAAAGACGGGAGGTGAATTAGAAAGATGGTATGGATTGAGAAACGTAAAAAGACCATTTTGTCAGTATTCCTGATGAATTTTCTTTGCTTTTTGTTCCGATAATTACATTTGTTAAAAATTTTCTACGAAAGACTCTCTTGGTTTCTCGAAAGCTCGGCAAGATGCTGCCTTAATTCAACTTTATTGTAAATATAATGAATAAAACTTCAAAACCAATTAAACTCCATTAAACGGTCATGATAAGGAAGAAAACAAAGATGAAATATTTGTTCAACGAAGACAAATCGCTATTTTATCATGAATAGTGAATACAGCACTAATTAGTTATGAAATATCACAACACTTTGTTGGCCATATCATCGGGAAACAGAACTGAGAATATAAAAAAAAAACCGCTTGAAAAACCCTCCTATGAAAGTTATTCAAAGAAAAATAAAAAGTGAGGTCACGATAAACACCTATCAAATTCCTAAAGGATAGAGTTTCTCTGAGTGAGAACTAAAATTACAAAGCACGAAGGACCCCTTTTAGAGCAAAATCATTCTTTCAAGCATAACAGTGAATTACGCATAAGCTTGCCTATGTGCAATAATCCATAGGTGGGCGCTTATGCATCTTCAATGCAAAAACAAGTCTTTTGACAGTTTATTGCACTGGAGGTTACATCAAAACCTTCATGAACGAGAAAGGGAAAATGGATTGGCGTATTTGTCTATGGCCCTAAAAAGGATAATTGCACTGGCTTAGAGTTTCGCCTATCCTCTCACCCACGCTCGAGTGACGTAATAAGAATCAATTGAAATAGATACAACAACATTTCTTATTCCATCCACATATATGCTAGCTATCGAAACAATGAACTGTAAAGATTTAAATGTCAATACTACGAGTGAATGAAATCATGAGAAAAGAAATCTGAAAATCGAATTTCGTCTTATCTTCTTCATACAACCTTATAGAGGTTGTATGAAGAAGATAAGGCCAGGAACAGATAGCAGCGATAGCATAAAGGCCAGGAACAGATAGCATAAAGGCCAGGAACAGATAGCATAAAGGCCAGGAACAGATAGCAGCGCCGATAAACTCTTAAACAAATGAGTAGCACACTGAACGAAATCAGTACATAATTCCGTGGATACTATGAATCTTTATTCAGGACGACTACATGCCTAAAGCCACTTTGACCATTCATGTGAAATATTCCACTTCGACCACTCACGAATACAATTAACTATGACACTAGTGCATCAATACAAACAACTTCTGAATGATTCCTTTATGCACTGATGTTTCATACATTGGCGAATGCAATTTCCCAATAAAAACATGCAGATATTTTGTTGCAAAGATCATCAGATTTCTGCCTTCAAGAATCATCGTATAGCTTACGAAAGGAGGCCAACAATGGTCGTTTCAAGAAGCCGACAAAACCCACCAATAGTTATATAATGTGAGCAAGATGTTCGATGAGAACAAGTGAAAAAATGGACGTTCATTTCAGAGTGAATCCTTTGGGCGCATAATGGTGAAAGTATTTGAATTCTCTCTGATAAATTAGATGCACTAATTTAAAATATCTGAACCAGAACCCTCTTATCATTTTATCGATAATTCGTTCAGCACTTAGCCTTAACATGCAGATTTGGCGTCAATGAATGGAATTGCAGTAGGTGAAGTCATCACAGACGTTATATACGAACGCGAAAGTAGTTTAAAAAAATGAAATGCTACATTTTCCTGCAGAGGATATTCTCTTGAGTGAAGGCTTCACATAAGAAATGAAAAACAGAAAACCACACTTGATCAAAAGACGGCTCTTCTAACAGCTGACAAAGTAGTGGAACTGTTCAATAGAAAAATAAAAGAATAATAATAGGAACTCTCTTTCGAGGACTGTGAAAAAAAAAAATAGAGGGAAGAGATTCTCTCGAAGGAAATGCGACAATGTCGAAGGAGCCATCTTAAGTAGGAGAAAAGATATGTGAGGGAGATGTGTAATGATGATGGACAAAGCACACAAGCAACACTAGTTGCCTCATTGCGATGTTTGTTCAAATTTCTCTGCAAACAACAAACTGGCCAACACTCAGTGCTATTCCACTACACTACACTTCACTTCACATGCAAATATTTTATTTCTGGCACTAGCAATCCGACCAACCGGTCATATAAATAATACTTTAAATTCATACATAAGCCAGAATTTATTAGAAAATATTATTCAATTTCAAGTTAGACTTGATAAAACAACAAAAATTCTTGTGCAAATCGTAAATTAAATATCCTTAATAGATTCATTGGATGTGCAAAGGTGGATGAGAAAGTGCATCGAGCAACAAACAATGCGCTGCAATAAAGGAGTATTACAGTATTTGATATATGGAGGTTACGGTAGCATAGCAACCTGATCTAATAGTAATCAGCGAAAAAGTTCCATTCGTTATTTAAATTACTTCGAAAAAGACAGTTCACATAGGTTGACTAATAGGACGCACAATGGATATCAAATTTTTGCAGCAGTTAACAAGGCTGTGAATTCAGTATGTACCATATTGTACCGGCCATTTGCTGATAGCTTTTCATTAGGAGCATTCATAACCCTTAGATTGGAATAATGATGCCGCTGACGTTTTGCTTTCCATGAAAAACATTGGTGACATAATAAAAACATATTGCGCATATAAATTCATGTGCATGCATATGTATCTTCAATTCAGCGCCCAACTAGCAGTTCCACATCTCCAAAAGGGACATATCTCGTGTCCCGCACTTCCTGCTTCCGCTTATGTGACACCCGGTTTTATAATTTGAACTCAACGATTTGCTTTTTAATTTTGACTTGCTGCACTCCTCGAGTTTGCTCATCCATACAACTTTTCGATAACTTTCATGCTTATGAAATCACTCATTCTATGAACATTTTGCTTATCTATGCGAAAAAAATTATGCAGTAGTCGTTCGTCTCGCCAATACTTTATGCTAGCAAACGACCATGCAACCATAAGCCTTGGTGGTCTTCATCAGCACAAAATGATGCTCGCTATGCTCGCTTCGTTCGGACCAACTGTCGTCCATACAACTCTTGTCAGAAATAACATCAACTCTCACAAATCAATTTTTTGCATGTAAAAAACAGAAATTGACTCTGTAAACAACTTTACGTTTCAGAATTTCTTTGACTGCTTAACATCACAGAAAAACATGTGATGAGACATTGGTCCCTTAATTCAAACATTGCTGCCAGCCGCTGGTTTAATGGGTGAACTTACAAAAACTTTGATTATCACGTTCCATGACACATCACCCTGCTCAATAGCTCAGTTGTACATGCGCACAACTTGAGGCATTAATGCGTGGTCCGATGGAACAACGGCAAAGTTATTCAACCGGACAAGATAAATGAATGCAGTTCTGCCAGCTCGTTAACAGCTGACAGAACATATGTCTACTGAGCGACTTAACGCTCGAGTTGATCGTCTGCATGAGACCCGAATATGAGACGATCAAAATTTCAATTCTCAGCGCAGCATCGAACAGGAAATGGCTCTCACAAGGGATGTAGGATTTTAGCTGCAGATGCTGATAAAGACACGTGGGAACGATGCGGAGTCACTGATGACTTTGTTGTATCCGTTCAAAAGCGCCAATATCCTGAGTAACAATGGATAGATGCGGAGTGAAGACATTGTGGCCGGTCGGCGCAAACATACCAACGGAATTGGCTAGCGACCAGGATAAAGATGCATTCAACAACAACCTATTCGTTTTATATGAAAGAATAAGCGAAATCCGTATAGCTGTCACTGACACTGATGGTAATGCGCAGTTTAGTTTGTATGATAATTCGAATGCACTCGTACTAATCTCAGTGAGGTTAGAAGTCCACATACCACGCAAAAATGCTGTAAGCGAAGCACAGCTGGACGCACAACAGTCACACAACGACATACAATTTTCGATGACTATTGGTTCATATCCAGAATGAAGTACTTAAGAGAGGATGGTGATGTGATCCCGAGTATCTCAACGTTCACTGAGACTACTAGGTCCATTTTTAAGGAAGCCAATTTGAGGGAGCGCAAAACAGCGTCACAAAGTTAGCGGAAGGGAAGGACCTGGAATGAAAGGATAATCGAAATGGAAAAAAATGTGATCATTCGAAACACAAGGAAACCCGTCTCCCTACTGCAAGTGACCAGTGGAAATTATAAGCGCGATTCGGGCTGATTCAAGTCAGAACGTGGAGAACTTACAGAAGGAGAAACTCCCTCCATTGAGGTTATAGCAAAAAGAAAGCTACGTTGCAATAGTTTAACTCCACACAACTGCATAAGTTAAAGTGATAGTACATAAGCCGAAGAACGGTAAAGCTGTTGGTGATGACGGAGTCTATCCGAGCTTCATCGAATGGTTGCCACTGTCAGCAGGACCGAGACTCCGAGAAGCACTGTTGCGAAATTGGGAAGTCAAGAAAGTACAAAAGCACTGAAGGAATGCCTAATTATTTCACCTAGCAAGAAAAGCTCCATTACTGAATCGTCGAACAACCAGGCATCTCACTTCTGTTGATTATGAAAGAGGTGCTAGAAAGAATCATTGCCATTGATTGAGAGCAAACAGATAAGAAACAATGAGTAAAGCGCGAACTAGACTTCGCTTGAGCAGCTCAACTGTGGATCAGGTCTTCGCAATCACAAGTTTGATCGAGTAAGGGAACAGACACTATCAGCCAACCTGTTCACAGTTCTGGATTTTAAGAGCGCCCATAGCTCGGCATGCCGTAGACGAGTTTA
>JAAVTS010000765.1:0-11376 GCA_022845575.1 Baylisascaris ailuri | reverse complement strand
TCGCCGGTAATGCAACTGTACTTCAAAAAGCAGCCTCCAATGCAGCCAGTTGCGGTGGGACTTAGAAATTGCCTTGAATTCGTCCGAAAACAAACCGTTAGCAATGATGATACTACAGTAACTTCGCGTACTCGTTGAAATTCTAGACGAGATCCGGGAAACCGTTCACAGCTTTTGCTATATCGAGTCAGCAATGACTGCATGTATTGCTTGCATAGAACATACCATTCAATGGATAGTAAAAGCCAACGGTAGGCTCAATATGCTAAAGAAATACCTTTGGGCTACTAATATCTGAGAAGAAGAGAAGCTGAGTAGACCGTACTTTCACTGCATAGATACTACTACGTGCACATATACATCGACGAAGGTGACGGCTGGGAAACTGGATGCAAACGAGAGAAGCTTAATGCGGCTAATTCTCGATTATGTAGGGGAATATCGGAGCGCAGGATATGTTGCACAGATCTTTTGAGGGCGCAGACGAACTAAAGGAATCATCGAACTGCGCGCAACAAAGGCGACTTCGACTGCTCGGCATGTCGTGCGCTGGCAAGACGATAGATTAATGAAGATAGCTATTCTCTGTATATGAGTCACAACAGTGCTGGAAACAAGGAAAATGAAGGAGCCAATTGACCTTGAAAGATACCATTAAAGCTGACCTCAAGTTAGAAGATTTTGCTTGAGTCATGCAAGATGTGACGCTTATCTCTAGTCACCTAGACCACATTACATTATGTTCATCCCAAATGACATGGTGGCCGACAAATACGAAGAGTGGAAAAGGATGCGCGCTTTCACGACAGGCATAGCACTCGAAAGAGCATCTCGATTTAAGCAGCATCATGCGATACGATACAGTGAGACTTGACTATATGATTTTGATTATAAAAATGAAAAATATACAAATGCACTCATTACTGACCATCAGTGGTGCATACTTAGTGGTAGATGGTAAACATAGTGAACAAATGAATTGTTGATTTTTCGATAAAAAGTATATTAATAGTGAAAAAAATAGTGAATGATTTAGTGATAAACAAACAATTAAACATCAGATTAATGGCTAAATACTGTTGGCGACTGAAATGCAAACAGGTGAATAAATTAAAAGTTTGCTATAAGTGTCGCTCATAAAAGATAGTGAAACTTTCATATAACTTGAAATGGAAGGAAGCAAGAAAGAGAATCTGATCGGTGGAAATAAATTTCGAAGAAATGCTTCTCCGTAGCAATTTGTCGACTTCTATTGGTGCTGTTATTTTTCTATGCAACTATCAATTATTCTACTGACGAATAACGCGGAGCATTTTATTGCATATTTGGATGATGAATTCTAGTTGCAAACTCGTTATTTAAATACTTTGGCAACGCTTTCAAATAATCGCTATTCATCGAAAGGCCATTATAATATATCTCTTTAGTCTCACCGACGGAGAGGATGTTTCACATGCTAGAAACACAGAAATGTTTTATAATAGCACATTTCTTTGTTGTATTTAACACTTCGTATGATTGCTGCATCTTGCAATTTCATTTGCGCTTCAAGATTGCAAAAGCTAACGACGTATGTTAGCAAAAAAGCTTATTGAAGAGAATAAGATGGCTTTTGTCGATTCCCAAAAGCTCACAAAAGCAAACTGCTACTGCGCAAATTCCACAATACGTCGCTGATGATATTGAGAAATAAATGACTGGAAAGAAGCCGAATGTTCCTAAAAAGAATTTTTCTTCTAGAAAAGCAAATATATTAGGAAAGCGATCAGGGAAGCTAGTCTGATACGCAGCAATTCCTTACAAGATCAGCCATTCCTATAAATTACCATAAATGAGATAATCGAAACAATGCAGCATACTCATGAGTGAGCCGACCATTCGTAAAAATCCATGAAAGATCTGTTTTTGCAAACCAATTATCGCACTAAACAAGCTTCTTTTTCCTCCGTCCTCACTCCATTTAGATCTCTGTAGTTCCTCTAGAAGCTGATCGACCAATCAGAATATTACTGTGGCTTCTACCTGGGAAATACAGAAAAACAAGCAGACATATACGCTTATACATGATCATGAAGGATTTCGCGACGATAATCTGTCCATCTTGGCAAGAATAATGCAAATTCGCAAACAAGTTTTACAAAAAAGTAACGAAAGAGTACCGAAAATTCTAAGAAAAAATTCTTACGCGCATTTCTACGTTACGTACAAAACGATATTGTTTAACTCTAAAAATATTAATTCACAAGAATAAAATTTACGAATAAAATGCTAATTTGTTTTATTTGTTATCGATGGGAAATTAGAAAAATTAATTCGCAATGTGAAAATTCCTAGTCATGAAAAATCTCTAAATTGCATCATTATCTACCATTATCATGCGTAGTTGGTTTCAATCATCGAAAATATATAGCCACGATGGTTTCTGTTGTAATGTGAAAAAGTAGATGATAGTTCCTCAGATACGCAAAGCACATCTCAACTTGAACTTATAATGGCACCAATGCAAAATTAACATTCTGCACTCCCGCTGGATTCTTTTTTTGTTGACAAAGATTAAACACCGACTAAAATATATATCAAATTTTACAGCTCAACTAGCAGTTGGAATTAGCCGTCATTCTGTGTGAGAATTGCGGGAAAAATACTTTTAAGTTTCACCCCCCCCCCCCCAAGTTCTCCATGAAAACATAAAAGAGATGCCTAAATTTTTCAGTACGATTAGAAGGAGGAGGAGAAAAGAAGCTTGCGATTGGAGACAACTGCAATGATGCTCGTAACGTAGTGTTGTTAAGATGGTTTCATGAAGGAGAAGAGCTTCAAGAAATTGGTGAAAGCAGAGAAAATTAAACTTCCAAAATACCGGAAACAGAGGTAGTGGCCGCTGACCATCGAAATTTGCCTACAGGTACGCATTTCTTTGTCAACAGAAAAACTGCCAATGGGATTTTTTGAATGGGGTAGGGAAGAAAACGAAGGATGCTCACGACAAAACCAAAATTTTGAGAAATCGGAAGCATGGAATCCTATCTCCGATCCCTGAAACTCCATCCCCCTCTATGTAACATTGAAGCAAACTACCCGTCTTCGAACGTCAAGGGACACATACGAATCAGACCCGCACTTAGAAAAACTAGAAAAAGCAATGATTCATTCATAACGCTATAAAAAAAAGAACTCGTAGAAAGGGGGAAGTTCGAGGTTCTTTTGGAAGAAAAAGAACGAAAGCATTGAATTATTAGTGATTGCGGATCGATATTTTGATTAAAATTTTCCTTAACAATAAAGGGCATTGCATAAAACCACTGAAACAGCATCACTCATAATAAAACGATGCGTACTGAAATTGAATCAGAAATCGATGAAAAGAATCTGAATGAATTGCTTGCAAACTTATGAAAAATTGAAAATTTATCATTCCTTTAACCCTTATCCCTGACAAAATTCTTAAGAATCACATAGTTATGCGTTCAAATAGAATATCTTTTCTAAATTAGTTTCGATTTTTCACAACGATTAATAAAGTCCTAGCAGCAGCTATTTGTCGATTTCTAAAAGAATGTACCAACGGATCATTTCAAGCAAATTAAACTGCACCTATTCCAAACCATTATATCACCATTTAGCGCTAAGAACTTCGCAGCATGAGTGAACTTTAGAACTTACAAAAGCGGAAAAAATACCGCCTTAACCTAATAATCATAAACACAGTTTGAAAAACTACCAATCTGACCGACACAGTTAATCAAGAAAACTAGAAATGTCAACGAGGTTACCAACGTGACCAAATTAGCTAAAAAAAAAAAAAAAAAAAAAAAACCTACAAATCAAACATCAAGTAAATCGTATTGAAGTCTGAAAATAGAAAGCATAGCAAACGAAGCATGAAGAGATAGGATATCGACAAAAGATGTGCAATGGAAATGCGGGCAAAAATATAACAATGAAGAATAGCAGCTGCTTCCGAAATGACAGTCGTCTCGTATGCAATTTCTGCGACAGAGAGGAGAAATTTGACACATTATCGTGTGCAAAATATCCTCAATAATATGCATTATGATCTTCTGCCAGTAAGGTTGCCGATCACTTGCTCCATAACAACTGCCAACAAGAATGTACAGCAATAAAAATGCTCCATTTTTTTTACAGCCAGATGGGGCTAAATAATCATATCTGATCCTAATCAAACGTTTTTATAAGGAGTCCATTTGGAAATGAAAAACGGATAATTGTTAAAAGTTTAGAGAAAGAGATTAAAAAGAAAATATAATTTGATTTCTTAATCTACCAAAGAAAGATATCGTATGGATCATTGAAACAATTTGATTTCTTCCTAAAGTATTGATTTTTAGCCATCCTTAGACGTTAGCCATAATATAGCTATCGAAATAGTGCAGCAAGAAAGTATAAGCGAAATAAACGGATGAAAATGTCATGAAACAGATGCGCCTTTTTGGATGAGGTATGCATGCAATGATGGACATCGGATACGCGACCATTCACGCTCTATTTCCTTGTGTTCATTACTGCGTATAGAATTAAAAATGTCAATGTTGGGTGAAACATTTGAAGATATGTTTGAAAATACATAAAATGTTTGATATTTCATAAATTAGCTTTTTTTTCTGAGAAAATATCATATAAGCACATTACAAATATCCTGTAGACAGATGGCAAAACTGTTTAGAAACTGTCGAGACATTATTGCTTTCAAAAAATAAATAAACAAATAAATAAAATAAAATAAAAGAACCGAACTTGATCGACAACGGTGCAACATTTTTTCTTCATTTCTTAGGATAAGAAAAGGATAATTTTGAAAAGATCATCAATCGACTTGAAAACCACTTCAATCAGACCAAAACGGAGAGAAGTGAAAAGCTGTAGAAAGAAGCGACAAGCAGCAACAACTGAACGCTACATGGTATTGGTTTGCTAAGCTGCAATGTGATGAGTTAGAGTAAAAGCTCGAAGCTGAAACTTGAAACAAACTTTATGGATACAACTTTTTCGAGTTGCCAATTAACTTAACATTTAATTTGCATACAAATACAAGGGTGTGCGGTTAAGGAATTCAACCGCATCCCTCTCCCCCTCAACCTCAAAGTTTTTTTATTGAAATATTTGCAGTGAAGCTTATGTCAAACTTTTCGATTAGAACATCACCACCTTGTTTCAGAAGGCATAAAATATGTTTCATTTTCCTCCATGGTGCACTTCCTTCAAATTTTCCTACCTCAAAACACACTTTAGAAAGACCATTTATACTACTGTGGAACGTTTAAAACGAACATTCAACATATGCTCATGCGTAACGACCTATTTTATTACGAATTTCGTTTAAATGTTTCAGTTAAAACGATTTTTTCTAATAAATACAATTATCGCAGATTTTTAAAAGTATAGAAGCTGCAAATTTCCTTCATCGGATAATGCAGAGGATTTGCTGGAAAGCGGCATATCTGGTTGAGTGGTGCTGCATAAGTGCAAAAGAAAGCACTCTTGAAGCGTACTTCAGATTGCGCATCCTTTCACATGTCTCTAGACGACACATAAATTACATACTAACAATAAATCAACGGCCATCGAAACAATGCTTGCTCGCATAATGGTTGGACACTCGAAGACGTGGCAAGCCGATGACCACTAACACATCGCTGATGACGATCACAGCAGCGTTTGTATTCCTTATGAATAAATTAATGGATTTTTTGACCCACACGTTCTGCCATACTATTCGCCTCTTGGTTTCTTGTTCCCATAAAGTGCGTTTAAGGCCGCCCGCGCACTGACACGGAGAACGCTAACGAATTCGTTAAATGTAAAAAAAACCGTTACAATACCTCCTCCTCCTCATTGACTTACTAATAAATTCTGCAAAAATATTCATAATGAATATTTGAGAAATTCTGCAATAAAAAGATAATTTTTGACAAACCCAAAATTTTAGGAAATAACAGTTATTTGTAAGAGTTGGGTTCCTTAGAAATAGCGTCTGAGGGTAGAAATCATAAGAGAAACGAGCAAAATGACAAAAAAGCAAAGTAATAATATGTGAGAAACAGTCAACAAAAGACGTTGAAAAGGGCAATTAAATATATTGCTGCAGAAAGGTATAAGAATGTATCCATATCCACATTCATTATTCAAAGAGGGAAAAATTCTAAGAAAATCTCTCGGATATTAGAATTTTTGAACGAAATAAGAAGTATTAAACTATAAAAAATTGGCATGGCAAATACGATTGATGTAAGATGAGAAAACCATAAACCATACCCACCTGTAGTGCCTTCTTGAAGTTGCTATTTCACTCTAACAAGTAAAATAACGAGCGAACAACAAGTTTAAAAGGATAAACATGTTAAAAAATCAAAACAAATCAATCACATACGTTTCTTTCAATTTTTTTTCTTCGGATAAAGCAAATACGGCGAATGTGTTAATCAAGAAATTCTTATCATCTTCGATTTCAGGATCAAATTTCGTCTCGATTTTGAATGCACTCAGATTTGCTCGTTAATTGCCATATCATTAATGTTACGCCCACTCATAATAATACAAAGCTTTTGAAACATTATCCTCAACCATTCCATACAGCATTTAAATTCTTTTCTTTCTTTTCCCGTATATCTTATGCTATTCTATTCTTATCTCATATGAGCGTATCACTTGAGTTGCAATAATGAATCAACCTTTATTTTTATGTAGTGATTGCGAATAGGATTTTATGTATACAGTGAACATCTCCTCACTTCTTTTAATAGGCAAATAAAATAAATTTGTTGTACCTAGCAATTAAATGTTCACTTAAAATTGCCTATTGGTTGAGTAGCTTCCAAAAAGCAAGCAATAAGCTCAACGAAATCATTGTCAGATGTGCTCTTTTCTTATGCATTCAAAATATAAGAAAACTACCATTATTATAAGTAAATACATATTATCAACGAGAATCAACTTATTCTATATGAATTCATAGGATAACCACAATTGCAACTTGAAGTTTCACAATCAATTCGTATGAAATTCAAAAAATAACAGCACATAGAGGGCATTATTATACGAAAGAGATTTTCGGTATGAGAAAAGAGGAAGATCGTATGTATGGTCATAAAGCATCTCTAGGGTTTGAATGAAATAAACTTTTCCCAAGTTTTACAAATTATGGGACAATTTTTAGATGCTGATGAAAGAAATAAGTCAATAGCACTATTCAGAAAAATTGATAGATGTTTCTTTATCTTTGAAAAAATTAAAACTTTCCCACAGCAATTCTTTCCGCAGACTGTAATGAACTTTATCCTTTTGCCTGAGACCCTGCCCACCCTATCTCTATTCTATTTTCAGGTCAGAGGTATCCAATCGCAACAGTCACAGCAATACATAAACGCCTGTGAGAACGTTCAAAACTCGCGGCGAATTAACGCCTAACATCAAACGTACTATAATACATTGTTTGTGTTTCTCTATTTGGTATAGGATTTTCTGTGGACTCAAGAGAAGCAGACTGTAATCGCAATGCTGGGGAACATTTGGTAATAGCAACTCTTTCTCTCAATAAACTTTGAGATATAAGCTTTAAAACAGTTCTGCCACTCTTCTTTCAATCTTCCACTACTTCAAAGCATCACATTACATGAAAAAATGACTGAGAAGTTACGGCATAAGCGTCAAGATAATCTTTTGACTTCATTTTTTTTGCGCTTTTGAATGATGAAAAATCTGCTAGAGGGAAATAACCACTATAAATGAAGGATATAGACTGTATCGTTCAAGTGATTCTTATATAAGGAGGTAAGAGATGAATAAAATGTTCCTTCACTCTCTAGTAATGAATGAAACTAGAAAAGAGGCCAAAGATTTTTGCACAAATAATGAATAATGGGATGATATCTCATTCCCGTTGCATCACAGTATTCGATGCATCGGGAAATCAACAAATTTATTCAAGTAGAATTTTTTAACAGCAGCATAGAACGCTTCAGAGATGTCGTTTCAATAAAAGTTGGAGTAAATCCGTCTGTGATTCAAATATTGTTAAAATGTGAAAAACGAAAAAAACAGATTTGCATAAAAAAGTGAACAATGACACTAGTAAATGTATAGTTAGAATGCTTGGCCCAACAGGAACATCAATTCAGAGAAAACTATACAACTGGAATGATCACTGAAAAGATTTTTGCTGAAGACCTGTAACAAGAGCACTTGATATTTCATTTGGAAAATCGTGAATATTCTATACGACATCTAATAAATAATAAATTGCCGGCAAAATATTCTGAGTGATATGCGTGACTAAGATGCACACTCGACATACCATAATTAGTAGGTGATATATGGCTATCCAATTTATTTCTGAGAAAAGCTTGTGAAGCGAAAACATGAACGCAGCAATGGGTAATCGTTGCTTGTGGGCGTTCACTAAGTTTAGCTAGCTCACTAACTACGTACATCTATGAAGTGCTCTAAATCCCTTTCTTCCTTTACCGCTCCTCACTCCTTCTGATTACTTCAAAGTATAAAAGACATCTCACTGGACACTTCTTTAATTTTTTCATTTATTCAAATCGCATCCTGTACATTTCTGTCGACAGTGCATGCAAAAAAACTTGTGCGTCTCATCTCATGCGCTGGAGGATCCTCGTCCAGTTGGGAAGAAGCGACCAAAGGAAAAGGAGTGAAGGGACAATGGGACACTTATTTTGACCCCACTCCATCCATAACGCCCCTCTTTATTCTCAAAATTAGAACTTTGAAACAGTTCTAGGCGGTGTTTGAAGTGGATAATTTGGCGCCTGATACGCATCATGCATCCTTCTGTAAGGAATTTCCAGCATATCTCAAATCCAATTGGGTTTGCTCCTCGAACGACTCATGGTTGACACCGTTAGGCGGGCATCTATTTGAATTTAAGTTGAGGATGACATATCATGATGAAATGAGAGGATCATAGAAAAATTACCAAGCTTTTTATGTCACCCTCGAGGTTTATGATTCTTGGCCAACGACTTTTCTGCGAGGGTCTTGAGATACAAATTTTTTGGCGTAAAGAGAGAGTGCAATTTCTGAAGGTTGGTCAGTTCATGCATAAGCTTAACAACACACTCAATCCGTGTAAGCCATTCACTGAACTCCAGCGTCTGAACCCCATTGATGAGCTACGGTTCTGATTTCAGGAAATTCAACATGAGAATTTAAATTGTTGAATTTCAAAATGGTCTTTGCTGTCAGTTTCCCACATCAGAGGTGTCAAGAAATCACGGATCGTCCGCATCTCTAGGAGTCCCAAACACACTCTAAAAAACTATAGCCATGGCCGGGAGGCTCAGTGGTGTACTTTATAAGGAGAAGTCCAATAATACAAATCCCTTTGACTGGGACTCGAAAAGTTGAAGTATTCTATGATTTGTGATGTTCGATAGCTAAAGATCAAGCCAGACAGTAAAACCGAAGCTGCTGCTTCATTCATCAGCATACTGTGATAAAAATTCCGGCAAATATTATCTATTTCAGATATTCATTCATTTCCGTAGGCGATTGCAAATTCAACTACATGATACACAACATACTTCTTGATATTGTTGATAGCAGTATTTTTATGGGAAAGGAGGGACTTTCATTGGGTTTTGTGCTCACTGCAACTTATCTCGAGTGCGAGCTTCACAGTACTCATGCAGTTTACCTTCCCTAACTGTACAAGAACAGTCCATGACTTGCAGGTAATTCTGTACGACCACCTAAACAATTTATTGCGATTTAAATCTAATGCATCTGCAATATGCATATTCGACTTTTGGTGCACAATTAAATCTCTCTAAATTTTTCTTTTATTTTGGAGAGATAAAGAAGAAAAATATAAGAATCGCAACTATGAGAACAAGAATAGTAACATCTGCCACATTTGAAAGATGTAAAAGTTTAAGAGTAACAGGTTTTTTCAGACAATTAAGAATAATGAATTCAATAAGAGTGCAATTACAGAAGAATTGAAACATTAAAAACAAGCTGGCACGAACGATTAGTGGGTTTGCACGTTACTACTCTATGTGGAAGAATGCGAGAGCAAAATGGGCAAACATCACTAATGCAATTGCATTGCAGTCGTCGCTGAATATGACCCTTGCTTTATAAAGCCTATTCATAAAAGCAATTCTGTTTATCGCATGCTATGATTTCGATTGGCGCAAATGCCACTTCAGTATTTTGCAAAGCATACCGTAAGTGGTTCACATAATGTTTCGATGTTAGCAGATACAGTTGTATTACTCGGAAATGAGGAAACAAAGTTTTAAAAAGGAAATAAAGTAGCGTCCAACTCTGTAAAGCTTTATGAATGTGAGGAGTAATCGTTATCGTAAATAAAGTTGTCACAGAAGCACACTATTAGCCTCAAGCTGCAGACTGCAAACACAAGCAAAAAAAAAAAAAAAAAAAAAAAAAAAAAGAAACCGGCTGAACTCCGAAAGAGAAATGGAAAACTCACAGAAGCACATTGACGAAATGAGCATCTGAAGAAACTTGAAATACCAGAGAATGTGAACATCGCTCTCTTAAGCGATGTTGTTCGCTCATTGG
Organism: Baylisascaris ailuri; assembly: GCA_022845575.1. Taxonomy (NCBI): domain Eukaryota; kingdom Metazoa; phylum Nematoda; class Chromadorea; order Rhabditida; family Ascarididae; genus Baylisascaris; species Baylisascaris ailuri. The sequence goes on along the minus strand of JAAVTS010000765.1, from coordinate 807 downwards.
CATAGACCACCAAGAGGTTACAGCAGTAAGTGTAAATATATGGTGGGTAACAGGCCCGAATAGGCTTCTGTAGTTACATTAGTGCTACAATCGCATTGCTCGAAGTAGACGATTGTCATGATGGCGCAGCATTGTTGCTCCATAATCCAACAAGTTGACAGACACTCATAACGATCAACAGACGGAATTGTAAAAGAATCCTAGCAGAGGAAATAGCTTCAAAGATATTTCTATTTCCGATAAATAGTTAGAAGAGAAATCCGCGCATACCATCTACTGCAATAAACAAAATTCTGATCGCTGCTGCCGACATTCTCACTTTCACCGTCGAAGTACAAACCGGTCGGGCTTACATTTAAAAACTCGTGTCTCATGATGAACTCGCAGACGAAGAGCATTGGCTACTGCATCACGCGCGAAATGTAGTTCTCAGAGGTAAACCTCATAGCAATTGATCTGAGGAGTATTGAGAGGGGTGTGAATGTGTTGATGTTAAGGATGAGCGATAAGGTGTGAGATGAGTGGAAGGAAGGTAGTTTGGCACGCTTAATGAGTCAACATAACTCATTGAAAATTAATGCATCAATATATATCGGAATGCGAATGTCGACACAAGCAATCAAAAAAATCGATTCGATTTCGAAGAAACACAATGCCGCGAAGAGACAACTTGCTTAAAGCCAAAATCCAATATTCAAACTTCGTTGAACGGCCGTCCTCTTTAGATGTCACCTTCAGTAAGAAAGTTGAGCTAACAGAACTTATTTAATCGATTCACATGGACAGAAGTCACCGGACATTTGAGCA